>PYHX02000516.1:59345-109657 GCA_004302925.2 Cochliomyia hominivorax
TTTTCTTCAAACAAAAAATTATTTGAAAAATTTCTTTAGCCAAAAATTTTCTTTCAAAAATATTCTCTAAACCAAAAATTGTTCGAAATTTTCGCTAAACAAAAAAGTTTTTTTTTTTTTTAAACTACAATTTTATCTTAATAAATATTTTCTCTCAACAATAGAAAATTTATGAAAAATTTAATTTTTTTACAAAAATTCATTAAAATGCCTTAAATTATTTTTAACTAAATAAAATATTTATCGTAAATTTTCTATAAATATCCAAAAATTTCTCCTGAATTATTAATCAAAATTTTATTTCGATAAATATTTTTCGACATTTTTTTAACCAACTGTTAATCGAATACTTTCTAAAGGAGTATTTTTTTAACATTAAAACCCGAAGTATCGACAATTTTCTAAATACTTTATTAATCATTTTTTTTTTCTAAAAAAGCTATTGATCAAAGTTCTGTATAAAACAAAAATTTTATAAATTTTCTTTACATCAAACATTTTATTTAAATCAACATTTTTTTCCAAAATGTTCTCTATATCAAATATTTATCAATTTCTCCCATTAAATCCTGTATTTTTTGAATATTTATTATAAATTAAAAATTACGACGAATTTTCCAATTCAAGAGTTAAAGGAATTTTTTCTCTAAATATATTATTTATCCTTATTTAATAAAAAAAATCGACTTTTTCTTTTGTTTAAAATTTCAAACAATTCAACAAGAGTTAACTGGAAATATTCTTCAATGAAAAAAGTACCCTCCACCACGAAAAGAGGTGAAGAGGTTATACTAACTTTGTCATCGTTAAAAGAAATCATTTTAGATACCATCATGTACATATATTCTCCCATCAAATCAAAATCTGAGTCGATTAAGATATGTACGTCTGTCTGTCCTTCTATCTGTACATCTGTCTGCTCATCTGTTTGCTTGTTGTTGACACGCTCACATTTATAATAATTAACAGGGTTCAATGAAATTTGTTATAGTCCCTATATGTTCCCTTAATAAAACCAACAAAATCGGTTTAGTATATTAAAAGATATAGATCGATATCTGAGGCATCCACTAAGTTCAAGCAAAAATATTTTTTTATATTGTGCATAAGAGTAAAATTTTACCATAATAGTTAGCTCTTTGTACTTCATAATCATTTCAAAAATTATCAAAATAGCTTCAGTAGAAAAGAAGTTATAACAAGAACTATAACAAATTTAAGAAATTTACGAAAAACTTGTATAAATTGTAAACGCCAGTGAGCGTATATGTAAGTGTACGTAAAATTTCTTCACACGCATTGTCGTGCAGGGTATTAAAAGACCGAATATGGAATTCTTATTTGGTATTTTTAACGAGTTATTGTAAACATAAAACGCCCATTATTAAAAAGCGAATTCAAACAAGTGAGAGTGACATATATTTGGTTATGCCAAATCTTCAATACCCTCCACCACAAACGCATGTGAAGTAAATACGTTAAGTTTCTTATATACACACTCACACATGCACCCTCAAACGTATAAAATATATAAAAGATTTACTTACCTTTTTTTCTTGCTCAACCGATTTTGATCATTTTTGAAATTGAATTGAAGCATACGTAACTTGACAATTTTACCAAAGTTCTTCGCTTGAATTTAAAGCTCGCCTCAGATAATGGTCTATATCTTTTTATGTACTGAACCGATTTTATAAACTTTATGGTATCTGAGATGATTCCGCTTAGCGTTACTCGAAATGACAAAGTTACTATTTGCAGTGGTGGAGGGTATAAAAATAACAATGAATAAACAAAAAACGATATAACAAAGTGAAATGAAATAAAAAAATACATTAAACAGAATAAAAAAGTACTTAAAATTCAAATCAATGATTTTACAATAAGAATTACATTATTAACAACAACAATAATAACAACAGAACAAAAATTCACACAATAAAAAGTTAAAATGAAGACAAAAAAATACCAAAACAAACGCCTACTTCAAAAGAAAAGTGAACGAAAGAGGAACAAAGAACGAATAAAATAAAAAAATCATTGGTTGTATGCAAAACGATAAAAAGAAAACTCCTTTGTTCAAGAGTTTGTATGCGTGTGTGTGTAAGTGAATGACACGTGATCATTAAAAAATATTTTAAAGTTACTTAAGGCTTCCATACTCTTATATTTCTTTTTTTCGTTTCTTTTTTTAACATGTAAGTGTGTGTGAGTGTATTAGTATTGATTGGTATTACACATGTGTTATTTGATAAAGAGAAGTTTCATAAATTTTATTTAATTTTAAAAAAATTTATATTTATTTCAGAAAAGAAATTAGGAATATTTTTATCGGTTATGTGGGTCATTGAATGCGCTATTTTTAGTTGCAAATTTATCCACAAATTTCTATTAATTTTATTGAAAATTACCTTTAAATAGAGTGTCAATAGAATTTTTTTTGCAAAACGAGTATTTTTCTTAATAAATCATTTTCCCAATCTATTCTTCTATTATTATATATTATTATCATATCATATATTTATTGATTTTTAAATAAAGAATTTATTGAATATTTTCACTCAACAGAAAATTTATCGAAATTTTCCTCTTCGATAAATTCTCTTCTATAGCAAAACAATACAGATCATATTTAAAATTTTCTACTATACAAAACAATAAAATACTCTTGTAAAATTAATCTAAATTCTTTTCTAATAAAAAGTCATAATAAAGTTACAGACAATTTTTTAATAACATCTTCTTTGGAAAATTTCTTTTGAAACTTTACAAAAAGTTTTATAAAATTCTCTTCTATAAAAGATCATTTTAAAATTATTTTTTATACATAATTCTTTTCTATAAAAACTATGTTCTATAGAAACATTTTTGGCTCTATTATTCCTTCTATAGAAAAAATGGTAGTTTTAATCAGCATTTCCCTTCTCACTAGATACAGATCTAGGCCTCCAATATATTGATTCGAATTTGACATTAAATCCTTTTTCTTAGGTGTTTTTTTTAATAGCTTTGTTTGACTTAGATCGAAAGTTTGATTTCTAAACTCTTGCACTCGATCTAATCTATCAAAACAATACATATTTGCAAGTTTTCGTGCTGTGTAACCAACAGTCATTTCTTATTAGTTTGTCAAAGAAGTTACTGGTAGTCTTCGTTGACAAGTTATCAAGAATACAATGTGGCCGCTCTTCGTCTGCTTTAAGACCACCAAAATAAGTTCTTAATAGTTCTCTTCAACGACACTTTTTTTTTAAATTTTCATAGGATATTACCACAAAATTTTCTTCAATGGAACATTTTCTTTTACAAAGAATTCTATTCAAATTCTTTTTTATAGAAAATTTTCCAAAAATGATCTTCTATAATGAATTTTTTTTGAAATTCTCTTTTACATTGAGTTTCTTAAAAATTCTCTAAATTCTCTTCTATACAAAAAACTCATTAAATTTTCTTTTGTAAACATCTTTCTTCAAATTATGTTCTATTAAAAATGTTTATTAAAATTATATTCTATGAAAAGAGATTTTTTAAATTTTCTTAATATTTTCTGCTACTTGGAATTTTATTAAAATATTCTTCTATGGAGAATTTGCTTTTAATTCTCTTCTATAAAAAAATTTTCTGATTTCTCATCTATATTTTTTTAATTCTTTGTCTATGTAAAATTTTCTTAAAATTCTCTTCTATAGAAAGTTTTCTTTAAATTCTTTTTTAAATTTTTTTTTAAATTCTCACAGTAAATGATTTTTCTATAGAGATTTTCAAAATTCTCTTCTACAGAGAATTTTCTTAAAGTTATCTACTTTATATTTTTTTCATAATTTTCTATAGAAAATTTTCTCAAGACTATTTTCTATAGAAATTTTTTTCTTTAAAACTTAGAGACTTTTTCTGAAAATCCTTTTAACAGAGAGTTTCCTTTAAATTCTATTCTATAATTTTTTTTATTTCAATTTCCTTGCAATATTTTTTTTTTAATTCTTCAAAATTCTCTTCTATAATTATTTAATTAAAACTCTTTCGTCTATAGAGAATTTTCTTAAAATTCTCTTCTTCAGGGAATTTTCATAAAACTCATTTCTATGGAGAAAATTTCCTTTTAATTTAATTATATAAAAAAATCCCAAAATCACTTCTATAGAGAATTTTCTTCAAATTCTCTTCTATAGGAAATTGTTCTTAAAATTCGCTTTTATACAAAAATGTTCTTAAAATTCTTTCATTACCCACTTTAATGGTTTTTTTAAAGATTTTTGTATTAATTTTCAAAAATTCTACTTAGACCTCGTATTTATCGAAATTTTGCTTCTAAATGAAGTATTCGTAGAAATCGATTATTATGTTGAAGTATCACATGAAATATAGAAATTAATGTATTTTTATTCACTATTTGTGTTAGTGGGAGTGATTTGAACAAAAAAACTGAAACTCATATATAAACATTTAAAAAGGATTTGCCATATTGCGTATAATTCAAATTTAACATACCAACCTTATACACTAAAGGATGTTAAAAGCTTTCTTATCTTTTACATTCTTACCTATGCAATACACCCATCTCACATTTTGATGGGAATCACTGATAGTCGCCTTTCGTTATAAAATAAGACAGATAATATGAATAAAAACTCAATGAACAAAAGCAAAAAAAAAAAATAACCTCCAAAGAGTATTTAAAGAAGAAAAAATATACACAAATATTTAAAGATAAAAGAAATTCCATTGATTATGATAACGCTGACATTGCGACATTTTTTTTCTTTAGCTTAACTCGGTTTTGCTTGTATTTCTTCTTTCAGTGAAGTAAAGGATATTTACACACGTACAATTCTATCTATCAATAAGTTATAATACATAATTCGATAATGTTAGAAAAAAATAATAAAAATTTACCCACATACACATGCGAACAAACTTACATACTTACATATACATTAACTTACGTGTTACTAATGCGCGGAAACAAGGCAGTTAAACGACAATAACAAGTTAAGGCTGATTTGTTATATTTTCTCTTTCTTCGTGTTGTTGTTCTTATTGTTGTTTTTTTTTTTTTTTTGGAATTGCTATAAAAAGGGCTTTTTCAGAGTTAAATACTTGTTTAAGTTACAAAATACAAGTACTACTTTTACACAATAACAAGAAACAACATACACACATAAACTAATACAGACTACTACACATACACATACATAAATACTTAATATTATACAACTACACAGCATGATGTGAGTATGTTTTTAACAAGCTTAAGTAAATGTTACAACAAAAGGGTGTCTTTATATTACTTTGCGAGCAACAGCAACAACAACAATATGTTACAAGCAACAATAACAACAACATGGCATTAACCAACAACAGCAACAAAAAAACATGTAAAATAAACGAAACGAATTATAAAGAACAAAAAAATCGTTTTGTGTGCAAATGTGATTTAAAGGCGACATTTGTGTTAGATTCAAGCACCTGATGTCACATTATTATCATCATTGTGTCTCATTGGATTCTTTTTCTTTTTTCGTTTTTTTCTTTTTTTCGGTTGTCTTCCCTTTTGCATGCGTACAGAAGTGGGTGTGTTAAAACGAGCTATTTCACAGGAAGTGTTACTGTTGGAAACTATATTTTAATTGTTCTTCGAAACATAATGGCTTCAAAGGTTTCAACAATTTTATTTTATTTCTTAGAAATATGAAAATTGGAATACCTGATTTATTATTAATAACGTGTAAAGAGATAAAGGGCGATATTCTCGAAATTTTTCTCTAAATAAAGAATTTATCAAATTAATCAATTTTAGATTAAATCGACAATTTTTTTCTGAATTACGTTTTTATTGAAAATGTTCTTTAAATAAGAAAATTGGAGAAAATTTTTAATTAATTAGAAAAGTAAGAAAGAGGAAAAAACAATTTTCTTTAAAAGAGAATTTTGGAAAAATTTTTCTTTACAAGAAAACTAAAAGTAAACATTAATTCAGTAAAAATTTAAAAAAAGTTAAAAAATCATGTGGTAAAAAATTTTAAGAATTAAAAATAATTTCTAAAGAAGACAATTTTAAGAAAATTTTCTAAAAATATTTTCCTAAAAATACGAATTCTAAGAACATTTAAATAAAGAAGCAAATTTTCTGTAAAAGAGAAGTAAAAATAAATTTCCAAAAAAGCAAACTTAAAGAAAAATTCCATAGAAGAGAATAAAAAACAAAAATTAAAGAAGAGAATTTTAATAAAGTTCTCTTTAGAGAGAATTTTAAATAATCTTTATAGAAAATAATTTTAAAATATTCTCTATAGAAGACAATTTTTCTTTGGAAAAAATTCTCTATGGAAGAGAATTATAAGAAAATTCTTTATAGAGAGAGAGAGTTTTAAGAAAGTTGGAGGAGATTTTAAGAAAGGTCTCCATAGAAGAGAACTTTAAGAAAATCTTCTTTAGGGGAGAATTTGAAGAAAATCTGTAAAGAAAATAATTTTCAGATTTTTAAAAAAATTGTCTTTTCAAGAAAATTCTTTGCAGAAGAGAATATTAAGAAAATTGTCAAATTTTTCTGTATTTAAAGAAGTTGTAAGAAAAAAATTTATAGAAAAGAATATTAAGAAAATTTTCTATAGAAGAGAATTTTCAGAAAATTTTCTATAGAAGAGAATTTTCAGAAAATTTTCTATAGAAGAGAATTTTCAGAAAATTTTCTATAGAAGAGAATTTTCAGAAAATTTTCTATAGAAGAGAATTTTCAGAAAATTTTCTATAGAAGAGAATTTTCAGAAAATTTTCTATAGAAGAGAATTTTCAGAAAAATTTCTATAGAAGAGAATTTTCAGAAAAATTTCTATAGAAGAGAATTTTCAGAAAAATTTCTATAGAAGAGAATTTTCAGAAAAATTTCTATAGAAGAGAATTTTCAGAAAAATTTTATTTATTTTTAGTATTTCCAAAAAAACTTTATAGAAATAAATTTGCAGACAAAATTTATATAAAAGAGAAATTTTCGAAATTCTCTAAGAGGACAATAAGGAGAAAAAAATATATACAAGATTTTCTATAGAAATATATTTTATGCAAATTTTCAATAGAAGAAAATAAAAAAAATCCTTATAAGGGAATTTTGAGAACTTTTAATAGAAGAGTATTTTAAGAATTTTAATAAAAGTTAAAATTGTTTAAGGAATGGATTTCCAGTTCACTTTGTACAGGGGAAAATTTTAAAAAATTTCCAACAGAAGAGTATTAACAAATAGAGCTTTCTTATGCCTTTCAACAGAAAACAAGTAAGATTGCTCGATGATTATACACACATACATACCTCCATATACCTATACAATAGTATATATAACAAGGAAACTTTTTTCTACGGAACTGATTTGATAATTTTTGAAATAGTAATAAAGTAAATATTTCTTATTATGGCATAATTTTATTCTAATTTGTCGATTTATAATTGATAATTTTTTGTAAGTTTTTCGTTTTAACTTAGAGTTTGTCTAAGATATCGGTCTATATAACTTTATATACTGAATCGATTTTTTGGTTTTAAATAGGAAGCTTCTCAGGCCTAAATTCATTGAGTTCTGTCAATTATTAAGGATGTGAGAATACCAACAACATACAGACGGACATTAATCGACACAGATTTTGATTTGATGCAAGAATATATGGGGTCTTAGATAATTCCTTCTTAGCGTTACACACGGACCACCACTTGTGATGATGGATGCTATAAAAGATTGATAAAATTACTTATAAATCGCAAAAATTTTGAAAAAAATACATTATTAGTTTAGAATAACACCTCCTCTGATCACACCCTTTATAACGATTACTTGTGTAACTATGTTTATTATGTTTTCTTTACTTTATAATTTTTTCTCTTCATCGTTACACAGGAGATTTTTAACATAACGAGCCAAAAACAGCGAAAGCTAAATACAAAAGGAATTGTCATCATCATGTCAGATTACATTTAAATGATTTTTACATTTTTTTCTTCTTCTATTTTTTGTATCTTTTTGCTGTTTATTTTTGTTGTTTACTAGAAAAAAATAAATAAATAAAAATGTTAAAGGTTACAATTTTTGGTTTGTCTAATAAAAACAGCTTTGCAGGTATTTAAAATGGTCCTTTATTAAGATTTTTACATTATTAAAACAGTACACACATTACATAGGTGTATGTGTATGAGTGTGTGATAATATTTACATTAGTATGAGTTTGGTTTTATTTCACAATAAAATTTAGATTAGCAGCCAAGAACATTATTGTTCTTTAAAATCCGTACAAATATTTAGGATTTTCTATTTATATTCTGAAGGAAATTATTTAAAACTGTTGGCTTATGAGTGAAAAGTTGGACTGAGAAATATAAAATTTTAATAATTTTATATTCTTAAGAAATGTGAGAATATTTTTTTGATTTTCTGAGAAAGATATAAAGTTGTAACTAATAAAAAATGCATTTGCAAAAGTGAAAATTGAATGAGAATTTAAGAATTTATGAACTCTTCCGTAACACAAATTCTGAAATATTATATACTGTTGTTAAAAAATATATAAATTGGAAAATAAGTTTTAAGAAAATTTTCTATAGAATACATTTTTGAGAGTTAGACGAAGAAAAATTTTTTCGATAGCAATTTTTACAAATTTCTATATTTTTAAAATATTTTGTAAAAAATGAGAAAATTTTCTTTGGAAGAATGCATAAATTTTAAAAAATTTTCTGTTGAGAGGAGTTTTTCTGAAACTTATTATAGATTAGAATTTTTTGAAAATTTTCTATAGATGGGATTTTTTAAATTTTTTATAAAAGATAATTTTTTAAAAAAATTTCTAACAGAAAATATTTCTTTTTTAAATTTTCTATAGAAAGAAATTTTCTAAAGAGATTTTTTATTTCTTCTAAATAGAGTTTTAGAATGGTTTTCTATTGAAAGGGAATTCTTATTTCTTTTTTTTTTGTAGAAATGGATTTTTTAAGAAAATATTCTATAGAAAATAATTTTTAGATTTTTGAATAAATTCGTATACAAATTTTGCAGAAAAAAATTAAGAAAATTATTTTCATAGAAGAAATATTTAGAGAAAAATTTCTGAAGATGAAATAATTTGAGAAAATTTTTTTGGAAATATTCTATAGAAGAAAATGTTGAAAGAACTGTTTTTAATTTTTAAATAACAGCAAAATTGGAAAAATTACCCCAAAGTGTTATATTAAGAAATATTTCTCCAGGAGACAAATTTTGAAAATAATTTTTTTCTTTACAAGAGGCATTTCCATAGAAAAGAAATTTTGAGGAAACTTTCTTTATGGGGCAAAAAGTATAAAATCTCCAAAGAAATTCTGTAGAGGAAATCATTCTATAGAAAAGAACTTTAGAGAAAAAATTTTTAGAAAAAAATTCGCACAGCGAACGAAAGCTAACTGTGGAAGAAAATTTTTCTTTTGAAGGGAAATTTTTTCTTTTGAAGGGAAAATTTTTCTTTTGAAGGGAAATTTAAGAATAATTTGAAAATATTTCCAAGAAAGAACAATTTTGAGAAAATTTCTATTAAATAAATATTAAATAAATTGGGTCAAGCCCAACTATATAATTCCCACAATGTTGTTTATAAAAGGTAGTTACGAAAAAGTAATGGACGAGTCTTTTATAATTTTATTTTCCGATTTATTCTTAAGTGTGCAGTACATTATTGTGTTGCTAACATTCATGTTAAATTTATGCGTTTTAAAATAAATTTTTGTGTGACGTATATGTGAGATTAATGCCCTTCAGAGTGATATTTGGAAGGAAGCTTGTATGGGACCTATGAGAAACATTTGACATGGACTTATGTCAGTCAAAATTCCATTAAAATCGCTTCATATTTTGGACTTTTATGAGCTACATTAAAATGACCAATTTGAATATGCTTTGTCTTTGGGTGAACATAAGATGTACTAAATTTAAGGTATTTTAAAAATTGCTACCTGTAGAGTACACACAACGTTAACGTGGACAAACAGTCAGACAGAAGGACATCGTTTAATCGATTCAGAAATTGATTCTGAGTCGAATGATCTACTTAAACATACTCCTTTTTTTGTATTTAACATACATCATCACAAACTCTTAATACCTACAGTGGTCGTGTAGGGTATAATGATTTACAAATTCTAACGTAGAGAATAATTTTGAAATTTTCCATGTTTAAAGAACTTTAAAGTTAAAAACTTTATTTTAAAAAAACCATTCAATTTAATATAATAATGAAGCAAAAATAAAGCAGCATTGTTATCATTAACTTGTCATTTCAAATTTGTATTTAAATTTCATGTAACTGTGTGTGTGCATACATAAACGTGCGAGTATATAAAAGAAATTAAGAAAAAAATAAACATTAAATTTGACCTCTTTTTTTTAATAAAAATTGCATATATTTTACATTAAAAAATAAAATCATCACACAATCATACACTTACAAAAACAAACGCTACAACACACACACATATATATATACACTTAACTATACTAACCAATACACGTACAAACGTTTATTAATATGAAAACTGTAAGAGAAAGAGAGGGAGAGAGAGAATGAATTAAAAATAAGAAAATATGTATCATTAAAGAAATTAACAACATAAAAATATATAAACTTTATTTTTCATTCATTTATATAGATTTCGTCCTTTGCCTCTGTTTGAAGGGGAAAGAAAATGTTCTGGTAATTTTTATGTTTCTTTTTTCTTATTTTAAAGTGACATTAATGAGGCGCCGTAATAATGCAATTACCACATTATTTTGGTTAACGAAAATAAAGAAAAACACCTCTAGCAGCCGCGGCATCATCATCATCATCGTCAGGAGCAGATACAATATTACATGAATATCTGAAAGAAATTTTGTGTTAAAGAAAAAATATTAATAAAATCGTAATATTATATATTTTCCTTGTACCTGATAACTTCCAATTAGTAAACGTTGCCGTTTAATTATTTTGCTGAAATTGTGCTCTTAAGTAAAATGTAAAGATTTATTTTCGTTTTTTAAATTAATATTAAGGGAAGCAATTCTTTTAATGGAGTAATGGGGAATAAAGAGAAAATTGGTTATTTTTAAGAGGCAATAATGAAGATGAAACGGAAATTTTCTATAGCAACGGAATTAACTACTAATTTTTGAATAAAAAGGGGAAAAATGGAAAAAAATTAAAAATTTAATAAAAAAGCAATTTCATAAAAAAACATATTGAAGGTCAAAAATATGTGTTCTAAAACAGAACATTTTTAAAGAAGAACCCAGGAGGTTTGGAGAATTTGTCACTTTTGGTACAAATATCTCTTTACTAGGCTTTTTCACCATAGCGACAGGATGCCAAGTCTGGCATAAAATAAATGGAAGCAGCCTTTTCGTAGACATTCCTTAACATAAATTTCGGTATTAATAGAACCCATTGTAACACATGATTGACTAATTTTAAATAAACCATAACAAGAGCTTTTGGGGTAATTTTGACTGCCTTTGGGTCCTAAACTTTCCTTCAACATTCACTCAAGCATTAGCAACATAAAATTTTTAACCAAAAAGTTGCTAAAGATCTGCCAGAATATACATCACCTCATGGAATATTTTTTTCACAAAACTTGACTACTGCGCCTTGTTTTTGGCCTTTAAATTTTTAAGCAGCGTTCCTGTCAGGAGCATTTTGAGCCTTGTATGTGTTAAAAACTTCATTAGCTCTAACTTTTCATGTCAAATAGTTTAAGCACTTTAATAATTATGGTACCGGTTTTTCTGATCATTCATTTTAATCGGATAAACAATTTATTTATTTGTTTGGCATTAAGCATAACAACTGACATGTTTTACAAAATAAAACTTGTTAAGAAAATCAAATAATATTTGAGTTAAATTTTTCGATCTCAACTCTTTATAATGTTTATCGAACGTTTTTTCTGAATAGAGTATTTTTAAGTCGGTTATGTATCGAATAGTCAATTTGTAATTTTATTCAAATCCCCAAAACTTACAAATTTTTTTTTAATAAACAGCTATGAAATCTCTCATGGAAATAGGCTTAAGGATTTAAATGACTTAAACTTTATATGAATTATAAATCAAAAAGAATTTCCTTTTTTAAATTTTAAATGTTTATTATCTTCTTTGTCTTTTTCTAAAATTATTTTTCATTTTTATAATTCAAAGCAAAATTTTGTCTCTCTTTGAACTAGAGATTTAGAAATGTTTGCTTAAACATTAAATAAATATTTATTTATCCTTTTTCAACAACAAAAACAAACAAGCGACGCATAGTGATTCGTTTCATGGACAAAAATACTAAAGTATTTAGAATGAACTGAAATTTTCTTTAATATAATAATTAATAAAATCAATATTAGAAAATAAAAGTTCCAAAAAATTTTGAGTTATGATAGATTCCTTCAGAGGGAACAGCTGCCAGTTTTCTATTAAATTAGAGAAAATCGAATTTATTCAAAGGTAATATTACATTTTCTACATACTTTTTCAAGTTTTTTGATTCAATATAATCGCACTTACTACAAATTTAAAGGAAAGAGTAGCTGCCAGTTTTTTTTATTTTGATTTTGATAATATCCAAATTTTCCTGGATTTTCTATACGAAATTCACAAAATACCGAATATTTGACATGAAAATAAAAGCAAAAAGTTTACTTTTATGTATAATTTTTTAATGTCAATTAATTGCACATATTTATAAATTAATAGTCAAAAGAGAACATCTGCCAGTTTTTTGTCAAATTTGGGAAAAACAAAGATTTTTATCGTAATATTTAGCCACAATAATTTAATTTTCTATTCAATTTTTGGAATGATAATACAGTTTCTGCTGAACCGATTTTTTATAAGTTTTAGAATAGTAATGCAGTATTTCATAAATATTTCATTCCAATATGTCGATTTTTTGATTTACAATTTTACGAAGGTTTTTTTGCTTAAACTTAGATGTTGTCACAGACATCGTTATATACCTTTTAACATACTGAACTGATTTTGCTGGTTTTAAACAGAAAACTTCTCGGAAATGTAACAAATTCACAAATCGAATTCTATTCAGCTTTGTCAATTATTGTGGATGTTAGCGTGCCAATAACAGACAAACAGAAAGATGAAATGAGTGACGAATAGAAAGACTGAAAAACATAGACAAATCGACTTACATTTCGATTTGATGCAAGAATATGGGGTCTTCATCACTTATTGTGGTAAAGAGTGTTAAAATAACATTATTTCTTTAAAAACAATTATGGTTGGATGATTTAATTAGCTTTTTAAAAAAAAAAGATATATGGCAGTTACCATTATCCTTCTTCCGATATTAGAGACATATGTTGTATATAATTTTAACTACATAAAATTCATAATTAAAAAATCTCAGATTTCGTCGATCATAATTGTGCACAATATTTTAGATTTTGTCTTTAGGATATTTACGAGTTGTCTGAATCATTTTACTATTTGCTTCACAAGGTGTGTAAAAGTTTTCAGAACTCTGAGATAAATAAACTTTTTTTGCCGATTATTCTATAGACACGAAATACTGTGCGACGACTAACTGTTTGCAAAGAAACACAAATGTTTATTTTACTGCTTTTTTGTTTTTGTTTTAATATTTTTTATTTTTCTATGAAAATATTTTTCAAATTAAAATCTTATTAAATACTTATTCACAGACATATTTTTCTAACTTTTCATTTTTTGGCATTAAACTAGAAAAAAATGTACCAACAAAAACAGAAAAAGACTTTAATGGATGTTTCACCAATCCAGTGAGAAATACATACAACATATTTTCTAGAAATAAATAAAAAATATGAAAAATTAAAAACCTCAAAAAGTTAAGGAGAACCCAGAGAAGAAAATATCCTCCAAAAATGGAAAAGAAGGCATTTAAATGTTTTTCTCACACACAAGTGTAAAAAATTACGTTGATTTACTACAATTCAGTTATTTTTTCGCATAACTTTTTTATGTAAATATTTCAAAAAAAAGAAAAAATAGAAGAGAAATTGTAAAATAAAGAAAAATTCAAGTTCTATTTTTTTATTAAAACTAAAAGGACCAACTTCACAGGATGTTTAATATCATTACATCACAGAAGTCTGTTGGATGATATTTTCCTCCTTTTTGAATGTATGTGTAAATGAGAGAACTTATATTTGTTAAGTTTTGAGTGAGAGTATTTGTGTGTGTGTGAGTGTATGTGGGTAAGTATTTGTTTGTAATTTTTTTGTGTTGTAAATAAATAAAAAAGTGGTTGTGTTAATATTTGTATAAGTGTGTGTGTTAGTGGTTTTTTAAGCGCAATTAAAAACTGCAACATATGCGGGTCTATTTGTTGGAGGCTACAACATTTGCAAGCTGCTCCAGAAAAACGATAAACGGTATTATACGTTTATTACAGGACTTATATCTGGGTCACAGAGATATGAACATATAACGCTTATCGCTAAAATTGTCGAAGTTATGGCAAAAATTTTAACATTTCATTAATAAAATATTCCTAAATAATAAAATTTAACGAAAAAGTTTGACTTAATAGAGAATTTATCAGAACCCTTTCTATAAGTAGCACAATTTCTTTCTTAGATAAAAATCGAAATCTTTCTCTTTTCAGATAATCAAGAATTATTTCATCTTTAAAAATGTATCAAAATTTTTTTTGCTAAAAAAATGTATCGAAAATTTTCTCTTAAAGAATTTTATAGAAAATTTCCTCTCAATATAAAATTCGTTGAAAGTTTTCTCTCAATGAGAAATCCATTAAAATTTTTTCTCAATAAAAAATTAACGATAGTTTTCTCTCAATGGAATATTCATCGAAAATATACTTTACAGATTTTTAGACAATTTTCTCTAAACAGAAACTTTTTAGAAAGTCTTGCTTTTAATAGAAATTTTAAAAAGGATTTTTCCTTAACCGGAAATTTTTTGAAGAATTTGAAAACCTTCTATAAAATAGTATTTGTTTGATTTTCTCTAAAAAACGTTTTTGAAAAAATTCTGCAAAAATTTTTAATAAATTTATGTAGAACTAAATTTTCTCTATCGGATTTTCCCAATGAAAATTTTCTCTTCATAGAAAATTTATCGCATATATTTTTTTTTGTAAAACTAAATTTATCGAAGATTTTTTAAAGAAAATTTATCTTTATATTATAATCAAATTTATCAAAAGTTTCCCCTAAGTAAAAAAATTATGAAAAATGTTTTCTTAAAAATTTTCTTTACCGAAATTTGTCGTATTTTTTTTTAATAGAAAATTTTTTGAAAATTTTTTCTAAATCGAAATTTTTCGAAAAATTTTCTTTATATAGAAAATTTAACAAAAGAGAATCTTTCAGAAAATTTATCAAATACTTATCTAAAATTTTCTTTATTTTGAATAATTATACAAACAATTTATTCGAATAAATATTGAAAACTATCCTAATTCGAATATTTACCGAAAATTTCTTTTAATACGAATATTTATCCAAAATTGGCTATTTATTGAATATTTATTGATTTTTTTCTTATTCGAATATCCTATTTGATTATCTATCGAAAATTTTTTTAGAATTTCTTCTAAATCGATTATTAATCGAAAATTTTTATCTAATTCGAATATTTGTCGATCTTTTCTTCGTTTCGAATGTTTATCAAAATTTTACTATAATTCAAATATTTACCGAAAATTTTCTGTAATTCGAATATTTATCGAAAATTTCTTCTTATTCAGATATCATTCGAAAATTTTGTCTAAACAATAAATTCATCTTAAAATTTTTCCAAATAATAAATTGGTCGAATATTTTCCCTTAACAGAAATTTTATCGAAAATTTTCTTTCAAGATTTTTTTCAAAATTTATTAAAATTTTTATCTATTTATTTTAAAATTGCTGCAAAATTTATTTTAGAATCAAAGATAGAGCTGTAGCATTTTCTTGATGTAGTGCAAATTAAGAGCAAAACATTTTATTTTACTATTCAGCCTTAATTTTAATATCAAATTAAGAACATATTCAATTACACATTTAAATTTCCACAAAATAGAACCAGAACTCCGTTCAGAAAATGAGAGAACATATAATGAAGAGATAAAGGAAGGAAAACATATTTGAGAAAGAAGTAAAAAAAGCTACTAAAAACAACAGTTCTAATTAAAATTTCCACAAAATAAAACCAAAATGGGGAAAAAAACTCTAGAAAAGTGTATAGAAGAAATGGCTTCATTTTGCCATCCATTTTTAACACAGTGTGCGTTTTATGAGTTTTTTGGTAAAAAAAATAGAAAAAATTATTATTTGTAGCATCTGACAAAACGATACAAATGCAAATATAAAAGTTTATATTTAAAAGAATATGTGTTTGTGTGTATTGTTTGTTTAAAATAGATAGTAAATTATACAGTTATAAAAGAAGTAAGAATGCTATATTCGACTGTACCGAATTTTCAAAACCCTCCACTGTTTTGTATGTACATTTTACGTAGACACTCACATACTCACTCACAAACTTACACGTTACATAAACATATTTCTTAAATGTCACAAAGAAGCCTTAAAAAGCCATAAAATGACTTATATTTTGGCTATAACTTTTTTCTACTAAATAGATTTTTTAGAATAATAATAATAATAATAATAATAATAATAATAATAATAATAATAATAATAATAATAATAATAATACTCCAATTTGTCAATTTATAACTAAAAAATATAAAAAACACTCTAGTTGGAGCCTGCTCAGATATCGGTCTATATCTTTAAGTATACTAAACATTTAGTATACTTTAAATAGGTAACTTCTCAGGATAATAAAAAATACTCAGACAAAATTTCTTTGATCTCTATCAATTATTGTTGATGTGGGAGTACCAATAACAGACAGTCTGACAGATGAACAAACAGACAAACAGACGATTATAGCTAAATCGACTCAGATTTTTAATTGATACAAGATTATATATACATTATGGGGTCTTACATGATTCCTTCTTGACATTACATACGAAATGACACAATTAATATACTCAATTCACCACTTGTGGTGGTGAAGAGTATAGAAATAGCTTCATCAATATATACATATGTACATGCATCATTATCTATATGGACATAAACTGTGAACATTTATTTTGGAATATAATGTTTATATATAAATTTCTGGAGTTAATTGATAAATAATTTCAAAAATATATATTTTTTATTTGAAATAATAAATTTGCTTTTAATTTAGAATTTATAATAAGATAAATAAATTTTAAGCCAAATGCAAATATTCATTTAATTAACATCCTTAAAATATGCAATACATTTTTACTTATCATATGCAGTATATGTAGCCATTAGTTGTATACTTGTTATTGCAAAGAAATTTTTATGGCTCATACGTTTAGTATTTCAAAAATATACGAAATTGTTTTAATAAAAAATTTAATTGCCAAAACAAGTAAGAATGTTATAGTCGATCAAGCCCGACTATGTTATATTCTACATCACAATGTTGGTTATAAATAATTATAATAAATAATTTAATTTTCTGATTTATTCTTAAGTATACAGTATACTATACAGTATACTATTGTGACAATAACGTTTATGTGAAATTTAGATGTTTTAAATCGTTTTTTTTCTGGGGTCTGTAAAGTTATTATTACAATACCGACGTATATGTTTGATTTATGCCCTTCGAAGTGATATTTGAAAGGTGCTTATATGAGACCTATTAGAAACAACACAGAGGCCCTCGCAACATTCGACACATCGTTTTAGAATCTCATGAGACTTTTTTTGTCAAGTTTCGTTTAAATCGCAATTCAGCCGTCTTCACAAAATTCGACACATTGTTTTAGAATCTTATGAGACTTTTTTGTTAAATTTCGTTAAAATCGCTGTTTTTAAAGGACTTTTATAAGCTCAAAACCACATTCCGGGAGGACATTTGTGTGTAGGTACCGAAGATATTGTTTCAAATATGGCAAATTTCAGTGGCTCCGTCCATTTATCTAAACAATGATACGCAACAGATATCAATATCTCAAAAAATTGCGATCTGTAAAGTATTCACATGATCAGCCAGTCAAACACACAGACCAACAGACATACGGTCGAAACAACATTGTGATTCTGAGTCAAACGGCATACTTAAGGATAGGTGTAACACCATTTTTTGCATGGTGGTATAGAGTATAATTAAAAATTTTAATTAAATTTTAATTTTTTAAATTTAAACAGAAAATTCCTTTTTCATTTTTTTATATTTTCATTTTCACTTAAAAAGCCTTTTGTATTTATAATAATAGAAGCTTTTTACATTTTGTGTCATTACTTCAACTTATCTCAGATAATGTAGCTTTAATTTTCATTTTAATCCTAATGAATGAAAAAATAGGAGGCTCAAATTTGTATTTTTTTAAGTAGAAACTATTGAAAAATTAATACAAAATTGTTAGTTTTATCACCATGTGAACCCAAAACACATTTTTGGAAATTGTTATCAACTTTGAGTTAAAGGTGAAATTGAAATTTGAACTTAACACTGATTCTCTTTATATGATTCGGAAAGATCGAATATTCGAATTCAGAATAATGTCGTTTATTATTTTATTTTTTTTTTTGCAGAAAATTAGTCACTCTGTCATTATAAAAGCTTTGGGCTATTATAGATTTTTTAAAGTATACAAGAAACACAGGTGCAGAGGGGGGGGGGCAGAATCGATTTTTTTGGTTAATGAAAAATAGTATAAATTAATTAAGAGAAATTTTCCCCTAATAACCTGGAATTCTTTCATAGATATGAAAACAAAATATGTTCTATAAAAATAGAGGATTTTTAATCGAAAAAATATGACCGCCTTTACTTATTTAAATTGGATAACTTTTTTTTAAGATCTTGTCCAACTACAATACACTAATAAAGATTCCTAGATACAATCTTTAGCCTATAAAGTTCAAAAACTAAAACGAAGTAATTTCTGAAAATATATATTAGTATTTTACTTTGCTCTAAATATCTCTTAAACTATAAGAGATATTTCATATATATGCAAGCATATTTCTGAAGATATTATTTCTGGACAATTTCAGAAGTCATATGAAGTTTAAAATGTTAACAAAACTGTAACTGAACTTTTCCCCTGAAATTTTTTGCCCTGTTTAGTTCAGAAAAAACAGTACCTTGAAAAATGATTTTTGCTCAACTTGAGAATTATTCCTGTTATAGTTCTTAGAATATTCGATAATCAATATTTGCTTTGTATGTGGGTCCTTTCGGAATATTTTATAGCCTTTGCTACTTTCGGATGCATTGTGATCTCTCTGTGAAAATCTCATCGAAATTGGCCCAGCGTTTTTAGAGTCCTTATTTTACATAGATACATACATACATACATACATACATACATACATACATACATACATACATACATACACACATACATACATTCATACATACATGCATACATACAAACATATATTTGACCAAAAGCGAATCCATATTTTTTTATCAATAAATAAATAAAAACTCAGTCATCAAATCTTAAATCCTCCAATTTCAGTAAAATATCAAAAAATCTACTTTTAAATATTTTAAACTAAAAACTCCCCAAACTACCATAATTTCTATTAAAACAATACAATAAACTCTCCCTTTTTTAAGTTTAATATGCTTAAAATTACACCAATTTAAAACACCTTCATGAAAGGTATAAATAAATTCAACACTTTTTACTTTTTAGGGTCTCTTCGAAATCAAGTCCTGTTGCTTTGATTTAAGTTGTTGTTTTTCTTTTACGTATAAAACTTAGTTTTGTTCATTTTTCTTGTTTTTGTTTTTGTCAAAACAATAAAGTTAAATAAAATGTTTTTTCACTTTATAATTTCTTTGGAAAACAAAGAATTTATTTAGCAAAAAAAAAAACATACTTTTATTTGGTTTGTTAGAGTACAAAACTACTAGAAGGTCCTTTTTGTTGAAATTAAAAAAATGGAAATAAAAAAAATTAACAAAACCTAAAAATGGGCTTAACAATATTTTGTAACAAAATTATTGCAATTGTTATGTCTTGAAAAACATGCCCAAAATAACCAACAAAAATAATAACAACAAACCAAAATAAAATAAAGAGAAAAATGGAAAAAAAATGCAAAATGAGAAGAAGAAGACAAGAGTGCTATTTAAAATTCTATGTTAAAAATGCATATAGAAATGACAACAAATATAAAAGTTGGTTTTATGTATACATATGTATTTCTACATATAAACAATACAGTTAATGTTAAAAAAATAGGTACATAAAAATATTTGGTGCTTGAAAAATTAAGAAGCAACTGACTGATTGAATCCCACAACCAAACTGAAGCTAGAAATATGAAATTTTGACTGCGGATTCCTCTACTCCAAAAAGATGTTTGGTACATTTTGGCATCTTATCTTTTGGTCCTTTTAACCAGTACATTTACATTTAAATTTTTTTTAAAATTTTACAAATTAATTTGGTACTTTTCTGGAAATATTAAGGTGATAAAGAATATATCCATATTTGGTATTTCTTTCGTAAGTATTCTTCCCATGTTTATAGACAAAATGATAAGAATTATAAATGATTATGTAATCGCAATATAAATTGAAAATCCATTGCAAAAAAAAAATAAATAAATAAATTTAGTTCTGAAATTGTACAAAAGCATCCAACATAATTCATTAATCCAAATCTTCTATAAATTGCAAAAAAGTATAATTTGGTACATTAAGTCATGCAAAATGAGTGATAAATATATTTCTATTTATTCTTGCGCGGGGTTTACCAAATCTTTAATAGTACCAAAGTTTGGGTAATAACACGGTACTTTTTTAAAGAAAATATATGTTAAAATTTTAATTGTTTGAATTATATCTGCAACATGAAATTTAAATATGCTTTTCTTAAACAAAAAATTAAAATCTGGTACTTTTTGAATTTTTTCAATAGTTAATAAAAACGTTATAAAGACCCACGAAGATTTTTAAATTTGAAAGTTGATCTTCTGAATAAGCTTTTGGGCTTTTTATAATAAATAATATAAAAACACGAAATTTTTAATATTTTGTCCCAATTGAGATTATTGATGATATGAGATCTTTTCGTACTTTTTAGATTTCTTAAAGTTACTTTTTATATTATTTATAATTAAAATTTGTTAAAATACATTGAAATAAGTATTCATGATTCGAAAAGGATACAAATTAAGGAAAGGAAATTTTATGTAATTTCCAATATCTATTTTGATAGAACTTCAAATAACGATAATTATGCTAATTGCCTGAAGCTTCGTCACATAACTCTTATATGCTTTTCTTTGTTCTCATTTACCATTGGACTTTGACACTCCTTACCTGCCTACACACACCAATAATGGTCCTAAAAATTATAGTGAGTCAAAATTTGATTTTAACGTTTAAAAATTAGTCTGAAATTTTACCTAAATAAAAGCTGCTACACTCCTCTGTACTCTATATCTCTATACCAATAGAAGACGGACAGACAGACATAGCTAAATCGACATAGATTTCGATATGATACAAGAATATATATATACATTATGGAGTCTTAAATTATTCCTTTTCTTTCATTACAAATAGAATGACAAAATTAATATAACCTCATCCAAACTCGTGGTGGAGCTTAGATGAGGCTTCTTTTTACAATATTCGTCCAAATGATGAGGAGATGGCGATTCCTCAAACTCAGTTTTAGATTTCTACTATTGTGAATTGAAAATTTGAAATAATTTGAAATTTTTAATAAAATTTTTATTAACTTAAAAATTAAATTCAAGAAACGTAATTCTGTAACTTTGAAACATGAATAATTATGAGTGTTTTATTTTCTGTGAACATTTGTGAAAACAATGTGAAATTAATTAAAGTCTATAAAAACAATAATGTTATTAAGAAATTTGAACAAAATATCGAATGAATTGTCTAGAATGTAAATCTATAAAAATACCTACCTTTTATTTCTCAAAATTCTCAATCCAAGAAAACTTCTTTTGAAACCTTTTTTAATCTATTACAGATTTTTGAATAAATAGCTAACATCGAATTAGGAGGTTCACTCACATATGTAGGTTCATAATCAAAGTATCATTTCTTTTATTATTTTTGCTTTATTTTTTTCTCCCCAAAAATAAATAAATAAGTAAAGATGCTATATTCTGCTATGCCGAATCTATAATACCCTCCATCATAAGTATACGTATATGTGTGAATATTAATATGCAACAAGAACAACACACATATTTTCTACTTTTTTCACGATATATAAATTCTATTTTAATTTTATAAATAATTTTTTTAATTGACAAAATTTTTTGACTGAATTTCGAGCTTGTCTCAGATATCGGTCTATAGCTTCTTTGTTACTGAACCGATTTGGATGGTTTAAATAATAGAAAGCAATCTGGTCTATTTGGTTTATTAATGTGACCGTAAGAATGTTTCCAACAGAAGAATGGATACGGTAAAAAAAAAATAATAAAATCCAAAATTTCTATTTCAAAAGAATATAATTTTTGTTGAATCTATACAGAAACTTGGTTCTTGCATAAAAATTATTCAAAAATTTTCTTCAAAATTAAATTTTTTTTTTTCAAAAAAAAAAGCTAACAAAATTTGACTATAGTCTAAATATTTCACAAAGTGTAGGAGATATCATAAAATAGTTAGCGCATGTTATTAGAGAATTATAGTATTTTTATTAAAAAATAAAAATTAGAAAAATTATTATTTCGTTTTCTTTTATAAAAAAATATAATGACGAATACTTAATATAATTATTGTATATCACTCATACGCAACTATTTTCTTTGAAGATGGCTTTTAGTGAATTTGAATTACAATTATCCGTTTGTATAGATATTTATAACGAACAGGAATAAATAGTCCTACAACCACTTTTAAGTATATCGCTCCACTCGGAATCACTCGATTTAAGCATTCGTCCGACTGGCTGGCTGTCCATGTAAAGGTTGTTCGCAAAACACAGGTCGCTGTTTTGAAGATATCTTAATGTTTTTGTCCAATTTCAATGCCTAATGAAATTGGTTACTCTCGGTCTATTATTTTATATAGGTCCCATACAAATGTTCGTCCGTAATGGAGTTTTTAGCCCATATAATTCCCAAATATAAAACAATTTTAAACAAATTTTCAAAACTAAATCATATGATATTCCAAATTATACGAAGGTTGATCCATTATTTCTAATGGGTTCCATTTCAACGTTGTTCAAAATTAAACGATGGTCGTTACATAATTCCGATTCCGATATAACCCTACAGAATTTTTTTAAACTCATAAATTATACATAAATATTAATACCATAATAATTTATTGCACACATAAGCATAATATGGACTGAAAATTATACGAGGATTCGTTCATAAATTTTTCGTAGCAGATATTTGCAATCACCAATGTGGTGTAGTGTATTAAATACATCATTGCATGTGAAGGCAAAGAAATGCCCATAAATTATATATACCCAATCACATCAAAATCTGAGTCGACAGAAAGACTTAAGCCATGTAAGTCTGCCTGTCCATCTATCTGTTGCAATTATTCTCACTGTTACATTTAAAAATCCGAATTCGAGCAAATTGTTTGTAAAGCAGTTTTCTATTTAAGACCAGCGACAATGATATTATAGACCAGTATCTAAGACAACCTTTAAATTCAGCCAAAATCTGTTATATGTTTTTCAAAAACAGCAGATTAAATTTTAACTATAATTTATAACTGAATGTCTCTATTATTTCAAATCATCACAAAAATCGGGTGTATATATAAAAGTTATAGCCAAAAATACTGAAAATTCTATGACCTCAGTGATTACATATGAAATTTACTTCCTCTTTAAATAATAAAGTAGAAGAAATAGCGGTATTATTGCAAATTAAATGTTTTTCTACGTCGTATAACTTTACAAAATGAGCATAAATATATTTTGTGTGTTCTGAAGAGCCCGTCGTAATAACTCCTTGATGAATGTTTAAAAAACTTGATAAAAAATAATAAACAAAATATGTCAATGAAATGCTAGAAACATTTCATATCTTAACACCCTTTATGTGTTCATACATATATGTATGTAAATGCATACTCACATGTACAAGACTGTGTCTTTTTATACATGATTTTTTATTTTTTTTATACAAAATTTTGTATTGCAATTTTGTTTCCTTTTTTATTTGAATTCCTGTTTTTTTTATTTTTTTGGTAAATCCAATTTTTTGTTGAAACAACATATATATGTGTATATGTGCTTGTGTTTGTATGTATTTCCATTACTATATATTCCATTTTACAACATTTTGCCAACAATGCATATAATTCGACAATAGTTTGTCATGTGGCATATTGTAAATATGAATATGTGTTTATGTATGTGTTTGTGTTTTTATTCTATATGTTACACAATGTTGTTGTTTCTTTGGTTGGTTTTTTATTAAAAAGAAACAAAAATTGTTCGTTTCTACAATATTTTGAATATTTTATTTGTATAACTGCAAGTTGATTTTATTTCTTAATAGAGAGACAAGAAAAAAAAAGGAATTTATATATAAATTTTTATTTTGATAGAGAAAGTTTAGAATATTCAAATAAACAGGAATGAATCCACAAATTATTTGTTTTCTAAACCTTGATGTATCGTAATTAGATTTGTTGCAATTCTTTTCATATTCTTCAATTGCAAATTGTAACAGAAACGAAAGAAATTATGTATTCATTATACCCTACACTGCACCGTATGTGGACGGAGAATTATGTGTTTGTGCTGATTTTTGTAACACAAAAAGAATTATGTAACACTCACCTCTTAGTATACCGCTCGAATCAGTATCACTTTCTGAGACAAAAACAATGTCCGTCCGCCTGCCTTTCCATCTGACTGTCTATCCACAAGTCGCAATTTTTAAGATATCCTTATGAGATTTTTTACATGTTACTATTTTGGCACAAGGAGCCTATTGAAATTAGTTACGTTCGGTCCATAACTTATATACAAGTTCTGCCGAATGGAAATTTTAGGCTCATTAAAGACCTTAATATAAATGCTTACAAAAATTATTCTTATGATATTCCAAAACAAATTATGCGAGGATCAGTCCACTGTCTTTCATAGGTTCCATACAATTTTCCTTCCAACTATTACTTTAAATGGCACAAATCTCACATAGACGTAATTAAGGTCTATACAACAAGACTCGATGTATAAAATAATACGAGGATCAGTCTATAATTTCCTTAAAAATAAATCAGAAAAAAAGATTATAGGAGGGTCGTTCATTAATTTTTCCTAACTACCATTTGAAATCAACATTATGGTGAAGAATATTACATAGTCCGGCGTGACCGACTATAACATTCTTCCTTGATTAAATTTTATATTAATATGTTCAAAGGTTAGTCAAATAGAAATAAAAAAGGATGATGATATAGGAAATCATAGTATATCTGCTATTACAAAAATCATATCTAAAAATCACATAAAATTAAAATTTTACAAAAAAAAAACTAAAATTTTCCAATATCAATGCAAATAAAATATTATCTAATTTTATGATCTTTTTTTCAATCGTAAAAACAAAAGTTATTTGCACACAAATATCTCAAATAATTTAAACTTATTTTCTCCAAAAAATTATTATTTGAATCCTCACAAAATAACATTAAAATCTTTCTCACATACTCCTCTAATCCTTAATATTACTCACCTTTTATTTCTTTTCATATACATAAATTTAAATAAATACTTACGTTTATCCTCCACTAGCAGTATCTTCGAAATACACCCAAAACTATAAATCATAATTTTGTTGTCGATTATATCAAAAACACACACATACACACACAAATATTTAACAAATCCCATTTGGTTTATTTAATATTTGAAATCCAATCAATTAAAATTATATAATAAAAGAAATCCTTTCTACACATCACGATAACTCCTGTTTCAATAATATGACGCTTATTTTCTCTTACAATGACCATACACACACGTACATACACACTTACAATATCTTGTCTTTATGGTGTTTTATAGACAATTGGTCTCAGTGGGTTATTTACCGCTTACACACTTTCACAATAATCATCATCAGCAGCAACAGCAACGTCATATTCAATATACAAATTATGGTATTACAGACAAAAAATTTGTAATACAACGACAACATTGGGAGAACAGCGTTTGGTAACACAAGACAAATACATAAATTGATGTTGATAACAACAATATTGCACAATGGGATAGGACAATAAAAAATGGGAATAAATCGTTTAACACTGATCAGATGTCACACTAAACTGAATAAAGGAAATAAGAACTGGACTAAAATCCTGATATGTAAATTGAATCTGACTTACTTCTGAACTACAGTATGAACTTAAACCTTAACATTAGTATGAACTAGTATCCGAACTGTACTAGAATCTTCACTATTATCTTATCTACTATCTTAACTTGAATCTGAACGAACATATAAATAGAATCAAAACTATAATTTGAAATAGAAACTGAACCAAAATTTTAAATAAAATCTCAATTATAATTCAAACTAGACTTTGAACCTGGATTGGAATTCGAATTAGAATTTTAGTAAAGTACAATCTAAACTAAAAGTTGAACTAAAACCTGAACATGAACGTAAGCCAACATCAAAACTGGAATCTGCAATAAAATCTGTCTAAAATTGTCTCTGAATAAGAAGAATCTGCACTAGAGTCTGTATAACAATCTAAACTATAACTGAACTAGAACTGAAGAGAAACTGAAATAAAATTGAGCAAGAACTGAAAAACAACGGAACTGAAAACAAAAATGAGAACTGAATCAATAACGAAACCAACAGCTGCTCCTTATACTGATTTCAAGCTAATTTAAAATTAAACTCCGGTTTATCTCGCATTTAATTAGTTTTTCTTAGGTTTTAATGGAATATTTTTAAATTTATTTATTTGCCCCACTGTGCACTCTACAAAAGGATGAGTACCGAAAACCAATGGTGGCTGCCAGTTAAAAGAAAGACCAGTAACAACGAGCGTGTATGAATGACTACATGCAAAAAAAGTATTAAGGAATTAAGAATTTTTAACACAAGATGTCCTTTGAAGAAATTTTCAATTCTTAATCCCTGTCATAATAATGGACAAATAATTTTCTTTAATACTTTTCATCAATTCATTCACGTTATCATTCAAAAAATATTTTCTTTCAAGTGTAACATTACAAAACCAAAAAAAGAAGAAGAGAAAAAGGACGAAATGGAAAATTGAAATTACTGTATTTTGTAGCAACAGCAGCAGATTGCATGTTGAATATACCAATTTTATTCATATGTATGAGAGACGTTATAGGAGTGTATATGAGTGAATAGTGAATATGTGTTAGTGATGGTGTCAGTAAGACCACATGTAGCCTTATTTCTTTATCACTTTGTTTTATTTTTTTTTTTTTTGTGTTGCTTCTTTGTTTCTTTTCTGGTTGGGTTACAAAATATCCTCCAGCTAAATATGAAAATTAAACGCACACACATACACTCATATCATTTGATTTAATAAAGGAAAAGAAAAGAACTTAACAAAAAAAGTTTTACGTACAAGAATACTTACACTTACATACAACAAATTTACACATCTACTTAAAATATGTATAAATATATGTTATATATTGTATATATAAGTTTTCACATTATTTTGCTTTGTTACTACTACAAATACATAAACACATACATATAAACTAATACACATGTTGTTACAAGTATAAAATTAAGTTTATAAAAAAGGACTAAATTCAGTTGAAATTAGAAATTCTTTGAAGTGATTTTGAATTTGGATTCAAGCCTTTTTAGTGGTTTTATGTCCAAAAATTTATCCACTTCAAACTAACCACAATTAAAATTAAACATAAAGTTACATAAAATACAAAAAAGGACAAAATTGGAGAAATTCTAGTTTCTTATATGTATTTCTTAGCTGTATTTTATATATAATTGTTTGAAACTTTAAAATTACAAACCGATATTATTTTTGGAATAAAATTTTGCCATAAAAATCTCTTATATATAACTATAAATGAAATTAATTGGAATTAAAAATAATATGTAAATTGATTTTTTGCTATTCTACATAGAACTATGTGAAGTCGACGATGGCGAATAAGGCGTTGTGGCTATCTGTTCCAGTAAAGTGTGTAATACCCTGGTGAGGTGGAATGATATGGATAAAAGTGTATCACATAATCTTTGCAAAGCTGTTAAGGTCGAAACCTAAAGGATAACAGTGGCATCATACAGGCGAAGATTTATAAGGTCTATAATAATTGCTCCAAGATACATGAGAAGGGGTTTTCTTTATTGGTGATTTTGATTTAAGGTGTCATTGAAAAATAATAGTTCATACCCGAAGAATCAATAGTGTTATCATTAGGCTCAGGTATAATTATATATCATAAGATATTAGGATCTTTACTGATAACAAACATTTCTAACAGATTTAGATGTGGTATCGTTATTAAATACAAAATCCGGTCAAAATGTATGCCCTGTCAGAGAGTATAGCCCGACATGGTGTGATTCTTGGTGGAATGTCTGGTATGCTTTAGGAGTATCTTTGAGGCTAAACTATATGGAATAGCATAGATGAAATGGTTAAAAATTATATTTATTGAGCTTTTTTGTTACAATTTCAATTGTAAAATCTCTTCAAATTACGTTACGTTTTGTAAAAGAAAAGGTTATACATATATATACTATATATATCATATTTGTGTATTTCCATGAGAAGTTTTGATTTTTCATTTTTTAATTAACTTTTTCATTCCATGTGCAGTACCAAGAAGAAATCAAACAAGACCTCATAGAGTATATTTATCCTTTCATATTATCAAAATCTGAGTTGATGTATCTGTACTAGTTCGTCTGTCTGTTGTTGTTTACTGAGAGTTCTAGCTCAATGAAATTGGGCTAAGCTGTTTGTTTTATTCTAAATAAATTGCTATTTAGAACTAGCAAATCAGTTAAGTACAAACAGTTATAGACCGATATCTGAGACCATCACAAAATTATAAAAAATATTTTTTAAATTTTAATTAAACAAAATATATATCAATATCTGTAACCTATATATACTTCATCAATAAGCAAACCAATAATCGGATCAGAAGAAAAAGGTTATGGCCACAAATATCATGGTCACCATGAGAAACAACTTGTACGCATTGAAGTGTGTATGTGAATATTAATGTATCTTTATGTGATTTATTGTCACACATATGTATATGGCGGAAACTATTAAGGATTCGGCATAGCTGTCTACATCATTCTTACTTGTAAAAGAGTTATTTATGAAAAGGAATTGTACAAAATATAAAAACTATATTGTAAAAATTCTATAGAAACAACATAAATAGTATTTTCATCGTATGGAGGTACTTTTATCTATATGCCCCAAACATAATAACAAATACAAATTCATTTTAAATATATCGAAATAAACATTTGATTTTACTTCCATTCAAATTGACATCTATAAAATGATCCTTTTATGTATTTTAACTTTTCTCAGTCCTTTTACCAAGCATTAACAATCCCTGTCCCTCTATACATATTTACAACTACTTTGTAAAACATCATAAATAACTCATTCGTTTCCATTGTATTTTACTCATTACCGAAAATGTATGTGAGAACATATGAATGTATGTATGAATGTTTATAATTCATTAATACATATGAATGTCTGTATGTATGTTCATAATTTGAGGGGTATATTACTGAGACTAAATGATAAAATTTACCATAATTACAATACGCGACTTGTATCCTGTTACTTTTTCTTTCATATTTCCCCCTCTTTTGGTCTCTTGATTTTATATCAACTGAGGTTTTCGAAAAAAAGAAAAACTTTTTTTTTTACAAATATAATTTTTAGAGGTTTTCATACATTTCGTTTCTTTTTATACCCTACACTACATCCACCACTGAGTATACCGTTCGACTTAGAATCATTTTCTGAATTAATTTTACGATTTCCCTAAGTCTGCCTGTTCGTTCGGCAGTCGCAATTTTTTAGATATCTGGTTCAGGTTATTTTTTGCGCGAGACAAATCTTGTTGAAATTGCCAAATATTTCCAATATTTCAGGTACCTCACATAATACCTTCCCAGAATATGGTTTAATGTCATAAGTATACAGCGATTTCAATGAAATTTTACAGAAATAAGTCTTATGATATTACAAAACGATATGCCAAATTTCAAGGGTATTGCTTCTCATAGGTCCCACACAAGATCCCTTGCAAATATCATTTGGAAGGCAGGCTGTGCCTGCCTGCTTTGTAAACCAAATGCAAGCTGCAGTTTAAAAGATATCTGAATGAAATTTAGCATATGCCATTATTTTGCCTCAAGGATGATGTTCATTGAAACTGGTGGTGATGAGTCCATTATTTCACTTAGCCCCCATACAAATATATCCCGGAATGGATATAAATATCCACAAAAGTCCTAAATATAAAGCAATTTCTCATAGCTCCCATATAACAATACAACAACAAATACGTTGGTATTGTAATACGAATTAGTCAGATCAAGACATATATAAACAAAAATCAAATATGCGAAATATAACGAGTGTCGGTCCATAATTTCTTCTAGCTTCCATGTAACGCCCACAGAAAAAGGTTGGTACCAGTATAATATACTGTATACTTAAGCATAAATTAAAAAAAAATATTTATACTAGGTTGTTCCATTCATTTTTGGTAGCTATCATATATAACCAACAATGTGGTGAAAGGTATTAAATAGTCGGGCTTGACCGAGTATAACTTCCTCCTTGTGTTTTTTTTTTTGTTTCTGGTTCTGTTACTTTTTCTTTTGATACATGAGAGCGTGAATTGTAGACAGACAAATATTTAATTTTACTTAATTTCTCTGTAGTGAATACACATATGTACAAATACATAGATATGTTACATAACAAGTGTGTAATAGTACTTCATCATGTTTTATATGAACTTTATATGTGAAATAAACTTGAACCAAAAATTTTTTTAAGAATTTTATCTTGCAAATTACATGCAGCAGGATTCATTTACTGTGTTTCTTATAATTCTGTACACACAAACCAAGAAACATATATGTATGTGTGTCGTATATTCACATATGAAAAATATTAAATATTTATTTTTTTCTCTTCTTCCAATAATTTTTGGGTAAAAAATGTTGGTTATTTTAATTTTTGGACTGATATTTTTCATAACCTTGTTATGACTCAAAAGAAATATAGAAAGCAAAAGAGGAGCTTTGAGAATAACAAATTATAAAAGTTTAATATTAATATCATTTTATAACCTTTTTATGTATGTGTTTTACAATCTGGTAGATATGGCATTTAATAGAATAATTAATATTAATTAAGATACTTTTTTCTGTGAGAAACTTTATTAAAGTGTAAACAGGTAAATAATTATTGTATGAACGAAACAGTTAAAAGAAGAAAATTGCAAACAAAATGTTTGGAAACAAGATATGTTTTTAGGTAATGAGCAAGTTAAATCGACTTTGGGAAAGGAAATTACTTAATTTTACTAGAGGACACTAAGCTTAGTTTGGATTTTCATCCAAATTTTTGAAGAAAATGCAGGTATAATCTCATCCGATATTAATTATTTATGAAGAACTTTTAGTTTGGAATTACGAGATAACACAGAAACACTTAAAATATTTTACTGAACCGACATAGTTAATCGACTCAGACTTTGATTTGATGCAAAAATATATACATTGTAATTGGCAATTGTACGAAAGTTCTTTGCTTGAATTTAGAGGTTACCTCATACATTGGTATATATCTTTTAATGTAATGAACCGATTTTTTGGCTTTAAATATAAAAGCAGAACTATAATAAATACTCAGGTAAAATTTCAAGAACAGACGGACGGAGGGACAGACAGACAGAAGGACGGACAGACGTTCATAGCTAAATCAACTCAGATTTTAATTTGATGAAAGAATGTTTACATTATAGGGTCTGAGAAGATTAGTTCTTACGTTATACTATAAGAGGAAGCTTATGAAAGCAATTTTCTTCACAAGGACTCACTTTTCACAAAATTTCTTTTGTCTCAATTCATAAATTATTTTTTGGTAAATTAAAAAAGTCAACATATCCAAGGTGGCAAGCTTTGGAGGGTCACCGACTATGCTTCATTTCAGATAGGGCTCTGTACTCTTATTACTATTTACATATCTCTCACTGTTCAAAGTAAGAGAACTATTTCTCAAAAAATCAATTTGGACACACTGTCAAACTTAAATATTAGACAAACCACGAAGATCGCCAAATTAAGAGAACTAGTGGATTCGGGACCAAAAGATTCCATATAATCTTGAACATATCATTCCTGTAGAAGAGGCAACCCAAATTGCCGATCAGTGAGTTTCAACTAGTCAATTTCGCTCCCTCTTCCGCCACCATCAGCTTTTAATTTACCCTGATTATTCAAAAGTCCATGCACCCATACCAGTGCAAAGTATTCACGGACAAGATTAGATTTAGAATATACATGTTAGAGACCAACAACTATAGGAGAGATCACCATGGCGGTCCGTCTCGGCATTGACTGGCTATTGGGCAAAATTTTGTGAACAAATTACTGTTTATAAATTTACAGAGATCTAAGTGAATTTTTTAAAAATAAGGCTGAAGGACAATGCCTAATGGAATTAGTTATGATCTTTTCATTATTTCATCTAGTGTTTTAGCAAATTATCCTCACTATATTAAAAAAGATTTAAGAGGAATTTGTCACAAATATTTATTGTAATACTTAAACTGTGTTCCAAATTAAACGAGTATTGGTCCACAATTTCTCATAACTCCCTTATAAATCACTTTCGAATTTTTAAAAATATTTGGGTAGTTTTACTCATTGTGCTGCACCAAAAGGACCTACATTGGGTAATATTATATATGGGCTATATAATTTCATTTCTTATATCTGAAACGATTTTAAAGATTTTCATAAACTGAGAATATGCTAATGAAGACCTACCAAAAACTTCGTTTCAAAAACTACACCAGTTTCCTTAATTCGATATATGTTCTCAAGCGGGAAATTCATCGCCATCAAATCGCAAAGCTCGAGTCTAAAAATTTCCACACCCCTATATTGGTAAGAGAGATATGGAAAAAGTTATTAAAAAAATTTAACAATTTAAGGAATTCTTTTTACGGGAACTGCAGGAATTTACTTAAGCTCATCACTGAGTTAAATTTCATTGAGATCAGAAGAACCTTCAACACTATGCGATATTTTTGGACAGGAAGTCGAGTGGTATTTACCATTAATTATATATATTTAGTGTTAAAATTTCTAAAACTATTCTAACGTTTTCCGTAAAATTTCAATCACTTTAAGCTGTTTTGTTGAAAAAGATTTTATATGAACGTTTTTTGTGAAAATAAATATTACAAAATTATTTCAGCATTAAAGATACGTCATAGCCAAATTTATATCATGACATCCGTTTCAAGTTAAAATCACATAATCTTATTAGATATATAAACGATTCTCAGTTTTCGAGTATTTAAAAAATTCCTCTTCAATTAATGAAAGTTTAAGTTCAAACAATTTGAATACAACAACTCTAAATATTTTCTAAATTAATCGCTTTTGGTCGATAACATTTTATTTTTTCTGTATTCAAAATCCCACCAAAATTTACATATTTTAAGTAACTTTTTGTCATAAAAAAATAAATTGTTTGAAATATTTTTACTCCAGTTTTACATTCAGCAAAAAACAAAAAAAAAAAAAAAAAACTATAAAATTTACATTTTTAATTCGTATTCACCATCGTCATCATGAACATTCAATAGGTGCCCACAAATTGTTGGATTTTTTCGTTAAATAAAAAAAGATACTTCAAACTCATGCAATTGTAACCGATGACAAAAATGTTTTTCAATTCAGTTATAAACAAAATTCCAAACGAACAAAAAATTTTAAATGAAAGTTTCAACGTTAAACTACAAAAACAAAACATAAAAATTAAATAAATTTTGAAATTTTTATTTGTGAGCAAAAAAATGTGTGTAAATATATAATGAACGAAATAATATGTTAACAGAGATATATACAATGTTCATATGTATATATTCAGACTGAGAAAAAAGTGATACTGAAAAAATCTTAACTTTTGTTTTAAAAAAACGGATGTTTCTGAAATTTGTCAGTTAAAATATGTTTAAAAATGTTACACTTTCATTAAAATTGTTTGAGACTCCATGGGCGAGATTATAGGGACACAAAGTGGAGTACATCATTTTCATAGTACTTTTTGTAACTTTGTTTGTACCCCATCTCTGTTAAAAATCCACCATATCTCTTCACTGGCCTAAGCTACGGTAGGATTTGCTTCTCCTGGTCCAATTACCACATAATTGTCCTTGTACCACTCAAAAGTTTGTTTATCATAGTGACGGGATGTAAAGTCATACCAAAATCAAGTTTGGGTCACAAACTTTTCTTCAATATTCCCTCAACATATACCTCTTGACCCATTTTAAAGCCAAAATATTACTTTTTAAAAATTGACTTCAATTTACGTTACCTGTTTTTGGCCTCTAAATTTTTTTGCAGCATTTCTATAAGGAACTCTTTATATTTTTATGATTCGCAATAGCTTTAACTTTTCGTATAAAACAGTCCGATCTCTGAGCTAACACGCTTATTTCCGACCGGGTGTTTTAAAAATGCTTTATACTTATTTAACTTCAGAAACATCATGTGGACTACTCCTTCTATATAAACCAGGTTTACTACCATTGAAGAAGTTCTCCTAGTACTGTTTTATAAAATTCGAAACAGCTGGAAAGCAGACCTTTGATTGGGTGGCCAAATTTTTGTTGGACTAAGTTGTTTTTTATATTGAATCTATTGATATAAATTAGGAAGTGTGTATTTATGTATGTATATATGTATGTATGTATGTATGTATGTATGTATGTATGTATGTATGTATGTATGTATGTATGTATGTATGTAACGTAAAGACTCTAAAACAACTGGACCAATTCCGATGAACTTTTCACACCATGATCCCAATATACCCGAAAGTAACATAAGCTATAAAAAAATCCCCCATACAAAGCAAATATTAATTATCAAATACCTAAAGAACTGTAACAACAAGAGTTCTCCTATTTAGTCCTAACAACATTCTCAAGAAACAGTTTTACCAGACAAAACATAGGGCTATTAAGACCAAGAGGTGGGGTATTGCCTAAAGAAGGCTAACATTAATTAACGAATATATAAAGAACTACAACAACCAAAGTTATCTAATTTGGTCCTAGGAATAAACGAAGGAAGAGGTATTGCCAAAAGCAAATATTGATTATCGAATACTTAAAAACAACAAATTTAAATTTCCATAAGTGAAATATTTTACCAAGGTAACCATACCGGCTGGACGAATATCGTAAAATGAAGAAATTGATTCTAAGTGATCGGTACATTTAAATTTTCTGTATATTATAAATATTTATATATAAAAACCTAATTTCCCTCCATGGCGACATAAAAACGTGTTCGCCGAAAAAACTTCTTGATCCTAAAAATATTGATTTTAGATTTTTCAAATGAAAACTCATTTAATTTTGAACTGGGTAAATATAGAAATCAATAAGACGAACTTTAGAATCATTCCAAAAAAGCGTATAATGACGGAAAAAGTCACAAAACTAAAATTCTTCATGAAAGTCTAATAATGATCCAAAACTATTGAAGTCACATAAGTAATGAAGTAAAACCTAAAAAAGGGATTAATGACTCAATAGATATTATATTTACTGTATCCGATGACAACATAAATATCTCTAAATTATTTAGTGCTCATCCTTACAAACGAATCATTTGATGATCTCTTCTTAACGAATCCGTTTTAACAAAAAAAATTTTGTTTTTGCTATAAGTTTTGAGACAATTTTGAAAACATGTATTTTTACTAACTTTTTTAGCCATTCTTAACCGCTATTTAATAAGAATTTTGCCATTTATGCTTCTTAAGAATTGGCAATACTGCCAACATAGTTAAATAGTTTATTACTATTTGAAATGGAAATAGAATTAGCCAATCACTACCCTAAATTGTCTATTTTTACTTCTTCACAAAAAATGATTTCTAAATACCCGTTTGAAAGTAGAGTTTAAAATAAGTCGTCTACAACTTTTACTTTTTTTGAAAACACATTTTTTTTATAAATTTTTAAATAAACTTCACCAAAAACATTCAAACATGCATACATATGTAGATAAATTAATGAATGAATGGATAAATGAAATGATAGATGCATGTCAATGTTACAAATACAAATACAACATGAAGGTAAAAGTTTTAATATCTACTTTCATGTATTTTACCAGAAAATGTTTTTATTTTATTTTTTACATTCATAAAAATAAAAGTGATGGAAAATTCAATTCAATTTTTCAGTGGCTTTTTGCCAGTAATAAAATGTGAATGTAAATGTAAAGTTAATATGTCGGTGGGAAAAGTTGAATACAAAACTTTTTAAATATTTAAATTTATTTAATGTTGTTATAAATATAAGTAATCAAAAAATAATCAAATTATATACATATGAATTTTATTTTCATTTCAGTTTGTCTAACGAGTTTAACATAAAATCACTTAAATTTATAAAAAAAAAAATATTATTCATACGTAGTGTTGTACTTTTTGGAGGAGCTTTTTTTGGGAGAGTTAATACTGAACTAGAGAGAATATTAATGTAATTTATTGGAAAACAGTCTTCAGTATACTGAGGGAAATTATTCATCAGCAGCTTTTTAACAAATTATCTCCCTTTCCACACCGATTATCCCTTTCCAAATTATTCACAGGGGCATATTCCTATAAACACACATAAACTTTTTAAAGAGTTAGAAAACATTAAATAGGAAAATATTTACTGAGCAAATAATATATTTTTTTAGTCGATTCGGACTTCCTTTCCATTATTGTTAACTAAAAACTTTAATTCCACATATTTCTTAAGAAGTTCGAAATCAATTTCCTTCCAAACTTGCTATATTTTTAGATCTAGCACTGTTAAAGTCATTATGCTTTCGAACTGCAAGCCGGCCAGTCCAACAGATGTATGCTGTGTTCATTAACTCATGTTTTAAAATGCTTTAATTATGTAACGCAGTCATTCACTATAAATTGTACCTTCATTTTTGATGGAACTCGACAAATTTTAGAGCTGTCAGTTTCAGAAAATGCTCCTCCAAACCATAATACTACCATCAATGAATTGTATTTTGACATCTGAAAATCGTTAGATATCAAATAGTGTTAATAACATGAGTATGAGTCACAACCGTATAAATTACGTTTTTTTTATCACAGAATATTACCTCTTCTCACTCCTCCCATGTGTTTTCGTGCGATTTTTGTGTTCGTTCATGTCTTCTTTCATTGGACGTCTTCATTTCTTCGTATATTATGAGCAACATATTTTAAAGTCAAAGGATGATTTGATTTTTATTTTATAAAATGTCCTTTTGTGAATTTTGTATTCCCCTCGTAGGTTTCTGAATACCATCATTCTGTAATTTCTTAAAGAAATTATGCACCACATTTTTAGAACGTTTAATTTTACAAACCAATTCCTTTATTGAAAGATCCTTAGTCATGAACAAAATTAATTTGGATATTTAAATAAATAAAACAAAAATAGAGAAAAATTAAATACGTTTATAGGAAATCTACGACCTTGCACCTGACAAGAGAGGGATCTGTACTTCTCCAAATCAACTCAGAAACACAACAGCTCCAACTATGTGGAATTTCTTTAAAATATATTTAACGGTTTAAAAGTTATAGAACTTAAAAAAAAACTAATTAGAAAAAACTATGCTACGTTTATACTATTGACGTATACTTAATATAATTTGTTCATATATCAAGTATGCGTTTCTATGGTCTTGACTTATGATTTCTATTACATGTACTAAATATTGAAAAATAACGAATTTTGAGCTATGAAGCAATAGGGACGGGCCCTCGTATAATTTGAAAAATCAACTTACTAATAAAATAATAACAAGTAACAAACTTTTCAATTGATAACAACTTAAACACATTTTGAGCCGTAGACCGACTCTCGTAAAATGCAAAAATTGACATTGCCGATTATAACATTCGTACTTGATATTTTTAATTAAATATATATTTCTTTTTTTATTTGCACAAAGAAACTGATAATTGTTATACATTATTCATCGTTTTTTTATATTTCAAAAAGATGCCAATCAAAATTTGAAAAATTGAAAGACAGATATCTGATTTATAATTTATTTTATCTGCACAAAAAATTGGCAACAAAAGTAGAGTAGAGATTTTTCAGTTCCTTATAATTCAATTACTGCAGTCAATTAAAAACAAATATGGACAAAAGGAAAAGAAAAACACAATACCGATGGAAAATTATTTTCACCCAACACATTTTCCTCTACATAACAATTTCTTTAAAAGCATTTTTATTCTTTTTATAGAATCAAAATTTAGTTCAATTTAAAAAAAGTATACAAGAGCTTAATTTTTGGTTTTCCATCGGATCAGATTTTCATTTAAAAGTACTTTAAAATATAACTGATATTCTGCATTAAGACAAATCCAACATAAATGCTTGTACCTTAATTTTATACGAGGGTTATGCATTATTTTTTGGTAACTATTATTTTAATCAATAATGTGGTGCATGATATTAAATATTTGAGCTTGGTCGGCTATAAGTTCTTATATGTTCTTTCATAACATTCCCACCTTTGGGGGCTACAAAAATTACGAACCGATATTCGCATAGTTTCACATATCGAGTTTTATTATATTTATCTTAATTTGTCCAATTATTGTTACAATACCCTTAAACGGGATACTTTGAAAGTGATTTGTATGTGACCTATGAGAAATAATGAACCAACCCTCGCATGTTTAAAAGCATCGTTTCAGACTATTATAAGATTTACTTGTGCCAAATTTTGTTTAAATCGCTTTGTAGTTAGGATTTTAATGACCTCTAAATCCCATTCCGGGAAGAACATTTGTATGGGAGGTACCTAAAATATTGGACCGAACATCGCAAATTCCAATAGGCTTCGTTTTTAGGCAAAAATAATACTATGTACCAAATTTCATCGAGATATTTCAAAAATTGCAACCTGTAGACTATTTAAAACGTTTACATGGACAGCCAACCGGACAGAAAGAGTGATGGACAGAAATCGTTAAATAGACTCAGACTGAGGAGAACGGTATACTTAAGTAGTTATAACACCATTTTTTGCATGTTACAAATATCAGCACAAAAGTATAATAACCTAATAACCACCTTCGGTGGTGTAGGGTATACAAATATTTCTTAAGTAACCCATATATACATTTTCATATAAAACATTTTTAAAGAGATTTCAGTCGATATAACTAAATAATGAACTGATGGAGCCTATCCCAAAACACAGCTCTGGATGCTTAAGGATTTAGATAGCATAAGTGATTTTCGTAATTGAGATACCCTACTTTAAGCCTCCATAGCTACCTTCCTGTAATAGCTTTAATGACAATTTTTAAAATTTATAATGACATGAGCCTCTACTACCAACCGATCGAAAGATACAAAATAATTTCCAAAAAAAAAATAATTCTCCCCACTTTGCGCAACACAAGAAAAAATGTGAAAATACAACAAAAATATATTTTGCCATTGTTATTATTTATATACAATTGTTTGTTTGTATTTCTACATGCATCTATGTATTTCATCATTCATTGTACATAAATTGCATTTTCGTTTATTTGTTTGTTTGTTCGCTTGTAATTTCTATGCAATTTTCCTGCTATTTACTCGTAAGTTGTTCATTGTTCCGCAACAACAATTACTACTACAACTACAATTATTTTCTTCTTCTTCGTTTTTTTTTTTTTTTTCTTGTCCATAAAAAACTAGTATATACCCGCACACACAAAAACACACTTACTTACACAACTAAAGCAAATATTATGGCAACTAGCACACTTTCCCACACATACACACAAATATACATAGACATACACATGCAGCCATATTTAGTAAAAAAGGAACTCATAAGAGCAGTAAGTATTAATGGCACTTAAAAAATGTAAAAACGGAATGAAAAAAATGTGAATGATAAGTAAGATTCTTATAGTCAATTCTTTATAATTTTTCTTATTACTTCTCATACTTCAGTTGGCATTCCTTAAGGACTTATAAGCATCATAATACTATTTATAAGGCTTATAAGTAGGATTTTGAAAAATGTATTTCATTTATATTTAGAATGAAATTATGCCAGTTATAATATTATTATTATGAAATAATTGCACAGCTAAATAAATATTATTATTTTGCCTCTGATAATGTTTAAATTGAAGGGAAATTCAAAACGTGTTAATGCGATTACAAAAAATTGTTAATAAGTTTTTAAAATTCGAAATAAAATTGGGGAATTTTTTTATTATTATACACACCACCACATGCTATATGACTGCATATTAATTTTGACATTCCATTTGTAACACCGAGAAAGACTCATATAAGACCCCAAAAAGTATATATGTTCTTGCATAATATCGAAATCTAGGTCACGTCCACAATAATGAACCGATTCAAAAAGTGGCCCGAATGTTTCACACAGTATTCTTCAATTTAATATTTACAAGCGACAATATCGGTTCAGTACCAAAAAACCTATATCTGAGGTGGCCTAAAAATTTTTTATTTTATAAGTATTTGAATTAAAAGGAAAATTATTTATAAACCACAACTAATATACACATAATTATCGTACTTAAAACATTAAAATCGGATCATTGAAAAATAATATTATGGGCTAAAATATAAAAACACCGGATACACTTCAAAATCATATAGATGTCATAAAAATCTTTATTTTAAATGTAATTTTCTAAAAACACAAACAATTTGATATTGCTGAGGTTATTATTTCACCTAAGGAATGAGATCGAAAAATTCTAAACTCAAATTTTTCAGCAAAATTTTAGACCCATGGTAATTTTGGATCAAGTAAAACATGTCGGTTATTATATTTAACTTGCAGACCCGGCAATCTTTGTTTTGTCAATATCCCATCCCCTGTTCTTATCTGTCCAGTAAAAGGAACAGTAAAACAGTTCCTTGAGAAAATTGTCGCGACCAAATCTGGGAACTCTCGCTGTTATAGTTCTTTAAAATTATAACAGTGCATTCACTGATCTGCCGACTAATTCTTTCCTATGTCATTAATCAGTTCCGAGAGAACTTGTCTGTTGATAGAAAACCTGGTTCAGGTAGAAACAATGGTACACAAGATATTTCTTAAGCCAGAAAATTGAAAGCCTTTACAAAAGAGCTCCCAACACATCCGGTAGGAAAGCAGTGCTTGGAGAATTTGGTAGGAAAAGTTACCGCTAAAGCAGATTTAAAAATCAACAAGGCTCAAAATATTCCTGATAGAAACACTGCTAAAAATATAGAATCCAAAAGCAAAGCATGGAAGATGAAATTTTCTAAAAATATATTATTTCTGCGTAATGGATGAAGAAGCGTATACGATTTTTCCCAATATCCTGTTAAAATTTTTATATTGCTGATGTTCGAGCAAATATTGAAGAATAGCTTAAGACCCAAAAGCAGTCAGAATTTCTCAAAAAGGAAAGAACAAAATGCAGTTGTGGCAAAAGAAGCCAATCATTTGTTACAACGCTCTATATAACTACCGAACTTGATATCAAGAAATGTTTAAAAAAATGCTGCTTCCATGTAAAAGACTTCATGAAATGTCCACTTATTTTGACCTGACTTGGCATCCTGCCATTATGACAACAAGCAAGTCCTTGAATGGTACAAGATCAACAGTGTGATATTTGCATCAAGAAAAGCAAATCCGTCAAACTGCACAGAGCTAAGACCAGTAGAAAGTATTGGACTCTTGTTAGAATATAACTTAAGAGCTTAAAAACGTTTCTAAAAGTATGGAAAATTTTAAACGTAAAGTGACTAACTGTCAAAGCAAAATAGCAAAATGTCTTATAAAATAGTTAATGGAAGAGTTTCCGAAAAAGATTCAGAATTTCAACACAAGTGATTAAAACTAGAAAAAAATGTTTTTTTTTCTTTTTTTTTTGTAAATTGTTGTAATTATTTCCTTAAAATAAAAATTTTAAACTGTAATTTTAGTGATTTCGAATTTATTAAAATATATGTATATTAAGAATTTTTCGTTTTCACTATTAAATTTAAAAAATAAATAATTTTAAAAAAATATTCTGTTGCAATTACTCCTTCCATTTTCAAAAAGATTTGATTAATATTCGTTATTTCGTTTATAATTAAATACACGCAATTAATTAAGGTCACGTATATATCATCATGTTTAAAATATCGCTTAACTCTTTCACTTCATCTTTCTCTATCGCTCTTCTTCTCAACCCTAAATTCATTGTTTTTCCATAGTTTGTTTTTTTAGTTGTTTGTATTTATTTATAAATGAGTATAAAATATAAAATTTTAGTTTAAATTTCTAGTTTTTTTTTTTAAGACAAGTATGAGTGTTATAGTGGGTCAAGGCCGACTGTCTAATACCCTACACCACAATATAGGTTATAAATTGTAGTTACAAAAATTAATGAACGATCCTCGCATAATTTGATTTTCTGATCTATGCTGACGTGTGACGCTGATATTTATGTGAAATATAAACGTTTATAAGTGATTTTTTCTGGGGGGTTATAGTTATAGAAGAAGTTATGAACCAACCCTTTTATAATTTCGTTTGTAGAATTTTGCTTAAATTTAATTTAATTTGACCAATTTTTATTACAAAACCAATGTATAAATACGATTTATGCTTGTCAAAATGATATTTGGAAGGGTTCTTTTATGGGAACTATGAGAAGGAATGGATCCACTATCGGATAATTATGAAAAATCATAAGATTTATTTTTGTAAAATTTCGTTTTAATTGCTTTATTTTTAGGACATTTTATGATATATATGTGTAGGAGGTACCTGAAATATTGGACCGAACATAGCCCATTACAATAGGCTTGGTCCTCGGTCCAAAATAATAACCTACAAAACTTCATTAAGATTTCTCAAATCTTCTACATGGATAGCCCGTGGAACAGACAGGCGGGCGAACGAATGGACATGCATCACTTTCTGAGTCGAACGGTATAATTTAAGGGTTTTTTGTATGTGACACATCAACACAAACGCACATTACCCCAACCCCTTTCGGTGGTGTAGGGTATTTCCTCGAAATTGCTGTTTGTTGTTTTTTTCCCTCGAAATTGCTGTTTGTTGTTTTTTTTTTTTGTGCACTAAACACGTTTACATTTACATATACAAACTCACTTACACAATTGTTCTTGTTGTTACATAAAAACACACAGAGAGAATGATAAATGTCAGTTGAAACTGTTAAAATATAATATTTAGTTTTGAAAAACGTTTTTAGAATTTATTAAAATGATAAATACGATTTTTTTGTGTTTTACGGAAAAAAGGTTAGTTTTTCACAAGTAATTAAATAAATGAAATTTCAAATAAAATATTTTAGGAAAAAAAGTTTTTTTTTATTACAAATAAAACAGTTTAAAAGAATATTTATAACTTTCGAATGAAAAATGGTTAAAAAAACTTTTTATTGTGGAAATTGAAAATAATAAGGATGTTCTACTTTTCAGAAATTTCGAGAGGATTTTCTACACAGAACCAAAATAGATAGTAAATATAACGAAACGAGTGTAGAATTGAAGAAAAGTGTGTTATATATTAGCTAACGAAACTTTTGTTCATCATAACGAAAATTTTCATAAATTTTTCGCAAATTCTTCAAATTAACGAAAAATTGTCAGTATGGCAATTTGAATTCTTTAATAAAAAAGCGGTTAATTTGGATAAATATTATTTAATTTGTATAATACATTATTCAAATTTACAAAAATAAATTCTTTATATTGATTAATGTTATTAAATTTTAATAATATATTAAATTTAAATTTAAGTTGTTGTAATAAATTTATAAGTATTATATTTAGGACCAAGGGAAGGAGTACTTCCCAGACAATGTAAATATTGATAATAAAATATCTAAAGAATTGTAGCAGCGGGAATTTTAAAATTTGGTCTCAATGACTTACTCAAGGAAACATTTTACTGGACAAAATATAATACGGATAGGATTTGGGGAAAAGTAGCCTTCATACAAAGCAAATTTTGATTATCGAATATCTATAGATTTACTACAGCGAGAATTTGTTCCCAATTCCATTTTTTAGTACACGTCGATTTGAGATTTGTGATATTTCGTTAGAGATATAGGACTGAGGAGAATTTTTGTGCAGCAAAGCTCTCCGGGTGAAAACTAGCTTTAGATAATCACTAAATAGTGTATTGGACAATTAAAAATAGTGCAATGACAAAGGACGGTGATAAGCCGACGGGCTTGTATTTCTGATGAAAAGTTACTTACATATTTGTTGATCAAATGATCTTTTATTTAAATTTTCATTAATTTATGCAAAATATAAATTATAATGTTCTATAAAATATTTTCCTCCTGGATGTATATTTATATTCAACTAATATTTTCTTTGTCTTATTTCATTTAAAATGACAAAGAAAATAAAAACGTCATTTGAAGAAAAAATAGTTAAATTAAAAAAAATTTATTCAATTTAACTTCATTTAAATATGTAGAATTTAAAATTTTTTTGTGTTTTTTATTTACGATAAACTTATGGTATCATTTTTACTAAATATCTGTTGATATAAAATATTTTCGTTAATTTTTTAACAAAATTTTATTAAAATTAAAATTTATTTTAAATTTTTTAATTTAACTAAAAATTTTGATTAAAATTTGATTAAAATTTTTAGTATATTTGAAGAAAATTCTTCAAGTTGAAGAAAAATTGTGTTACTTAGAATAAAAATCTGAAAAAAATCTCAAATTCTTTTTCGTTAATATTATCTACAATATTTCGTAGATGACAATACTACGATTTGTGGAAATATATGGAACATTATTAAACATAAGAAATAATTTGGACTTAAATACTTCGCACCCAAAAAAATGCGAGGGCTCTAAGTTCGGTTGAGGCTCTGAGTGACTTTGAATTTGCAAACTAAAATGTTAATATTTTGGACCCAATAATACGGTGTCTTTGAATTCGTTTTACTTCAAATTATATAGTTCCAACACAAAGAAAACAGGACTTTAAATTCAGCACACTGCGAATTAAAAACTTCGATGGTTTTAGTTACGCTGATGAATGAAAATGTAAGAAATGTTTTAAAATTTAATTATCAGCATCAGTTTTTATTTAGCTTCTATATCAAACTCTCTATATATTATTAAAATCTAAACAAATCAAATTGTAAAAAAAATCAAAAATTACTGCTTATGATTGTACTTCTGATAAACTCGTGTATTATTGGCCATTTATTCGACTTCAGTGTAAATATGTTCCAAGCCATAAATAATTTTCTACCACCATTAAAAAGAACGAAGAACAAGTCAAAACCAATTTTAAGTACACCGTTCGACTCAGTATCACTTTCTGAGTCGATTTAATCGCTATACAAATACATCCCCCGAAATTGTGCTTTAAACTCATGAAAACTCTACATATAATGGTGTTCTAAAACAATATGCAGAATAACATGATGATCGAGCCGTTTTTTTTTTCATAGGTACCATAAAGCTCCCTTCCGAATATCACTATTATAGGCGTAAATCTCACATTTATGTTAATATTGCAATAAAATTTGATAAAATTAAATAATATAAAAAAATCTATGATAGAAATTTTACGAGGGGCAGCCCACAAAATCTACTAGCTACCACACAGCCCACCAGGGAAATGCTTTTCAAAACGTGTAAATTTCGCACAAATCTTATTGCTATAAAAATATATTGCATAAATGATAAAAGCAAAAACAGGAATATATACACGTAGCTAGCATTTATAACTAACTAACTCGGCCGACTATAGCATTCTTACTTGTCTGATTATTAAAGTTAAACGATTGCAAACCAGAAGAATTAAACAATCGACAGCATCGTAGTGTCTATATGATTCAATATGGATTGGATCGAGCTTTTTTGCAAAACGTGGCCGTTCTTGAGAGATAAAAAAGTGATGATAAATCGCCATATAATCATGTTAGATTTGTAAGATTGTTAAGTTGATATGGTTTTTTATGGACTCATAAGTGTCCATGAAAAAATCCTCTATATGACCTTATTCTACCCAAAGAATTAAAGTAGATTCATCTAAATATCTATATGCTAAAATTTAATATTTAAAATAAAATTTTAAACACTTTTCAATAAATTTTTTAACACGTCTCACATATTTTCATACCCTATAATTACATAGGTGACGAGGTAATTTAACGATGTCCAACCAACTGCACGGCCGGCTTTTTATTTCTAATTTTAATAAGCCCAAAATAAAGGCTATTAAAATTCATGATAAGAGGTCCAATATATCAAGTAGCTCTCATAAAAATTTCCTTCCGAATTATTTTAAGCTCATATGTGTTTAGTAGTAGAAAAGAAAAACGCTTAAGTGGTCTCTTAAGAAAAAATATATATGGAAAAATAACACAGTGAGACGAAAGTGAATTTAATTATTTCACAAAGTTTCGCAAAAAAAATAGTAATTATAAATAATATTTAAAAATAATTTTGCGTTTTACCTGTTTAAAGATAAAATTTCCAGAGGACAGTTAAAGTAAAGCTATAGACAAATGTGGGTCGCTGATCTGAAATCCGTCGTTCAATTAATTCTAAGTCAAACTTTTTTGAAATATCTTGTTATAAGTATAAAAATCTACCTCGCATGAATTTTCCAGTGGAAGGGCAGACGGGCTGATAAACTTAATGATTATTTGAACGGCATCTCTTGTAGTAATGGATAAAGAATATGAAGGTAATAAGTTATCTTATTATTTCCTGTAGCTTCCTAGATTAAAACGACTTGTACGACCGTACAGAATGGTACCAAAACTACCGAAAAAAAGAGACAAAAGTAGAAACCCAAAAATAACAAAAATTTTAGAATGAGATACTGTTTCAAAAAGGGATAAAAATTATCACTTCATTCTTAAATTTTAAAACCATTTTCCATCTGCTCTAAATACAAGAAAAAATCTGTTTAAAAATTCAAATTAATTACAAAAACTAGTTCCATATTTCGCCAGCTGTAACAAATCTGTAAACTCATTCTTAAATATTTTGCTAATTTTAACTATTACCTGCTGTGGCACAAAACTTTCTACCGCCAACCAAGAAATGACAAAAAGAAGAAAGAATGATCTACACGGCTGTGCCGAATCTTAAATACCCTCCACCACTAACAGTATTGTATGGGAGCTACAGCAAAATATGGACCGATATTGTTGAAATTAATAACGAATATTCAGGGGAGTTAGAAAATTATTTGCATCAAATTTAAATATATTTTATGTCCTAATTTTTAAGCTCAAACCCGTTCTCCGGGATGGGCCGTTATATAAAAGCTATAGCAAATTATGAATCGTCATAAGTTAATGACATATATTTAATACCGTTAGAAATCAATTGTGCCAAATATCATTTGAATCGCTTCATATTTTAGTGTTTTATCCGAGAAGGAGATTTATAAGGGGACTTGGTCAAATAATGTCCCTAGCAAAATCTAGTTTCTTGGGTTTGGTTTCTTTGTATCAAAATAAATATATATGGCAAATTTGAGAAAATGATCTAAAAAAATACGACCCGTAAAACACAAAGATTTTGGGATTTATCAAAATTTTGCAAATTTCAACCCATAACATTTTTTCTATTAATCTGATTTGGATCATTTTTTGAAAGCTGATGAGAAATATATAATATATAATTTAGTTAATTTTGTTTTTTTTTTTTTGTACATTCGTCTTTTGTTGAAAAAATTGCAATTTTTTATTTTAATTTAGAGGTTATTTCAGATATCGGTCATAATCATAAACTGCTTTATTCTTCGAACAGACAGACATAGCTAAATCAGCTCAAATTTTGATTTGATGCAAGCGAATATATATACTTTGTGGGATCTAAGATGATTCCCTCTTGGCTTTACACACGGACTGAAAAAGTTAATAATACCCTCATCACCACCTGTGGTGGTGGAGAGTGTAAAAAAGAAAATGAAAAAGAAATTATGAAAGTTTAACGTTAAAAAATTTCACAAGAAAAAATTTTATTTAAACTTCAGCGTTAACGATATTTTTTGCAAGAAAGTTTTTCCTTCTTCTTCATTCGCCCAAAGAAATGTTTTCTACTTTATTTTCACTTTTTCCGTCTAAACAGGAATAAAATTTATTAAAAAAAAAACAACTTTAAATTGGTACTTTAACAAATAAAGATTTTTGTTTTTACAGTTTACGGTTTGGCAACAACACAGCAGGTTATAAACGCGGTAAGAAAGAAGATGGCATGCCACATGGCTGTAAGAAATAGTTTTAGATGTGGCTGATATCCGGCTGCAATTTCAATTCAAAGAAATATTTATTTAGATAAAATAGAGAAAAGCTTATTATAACAATTGAATAGAGTTTGTTTTAAATTTTTGTAAAATTATCCTTTCTGGAAATTATAAAAAAAGAAAGAGGTTTCCGCCATGGGCGATAATAAAGCGTGGTAAACAATGGAACAAATTTAAGGATTTTTTGGAATCGAATAATTGAATTTGTTTACAATTATATATCGACATAAGAGTATAGAATTAATATAAATTTAATAGAAGGTGCTCAGGTTTTTTATAAAAGAAGCTTCTGGGACTTCAAAAAGGGTACCTCTCCCGAAATTTTTTATTAATACTCATCTTCCACTGTAAAAATATTAAATTGTATACGCATAGAACCACTGTTAATGAGTTATAGATATCTTAATAAAATGCGACGTAGCTATAGCCAAGGTGTTTCCGAAATAATTTGAAGGAAAAGAGTTCTTATTTATTTATGGCTGTAGTCGGTGACCATCCAAATTCGACCACTTTGGATATGTTGATATATTTAGAAAACTTACAAAAGTTCTAGAAAAGCCTATTTACTTTTTAACGATTATCGAACCCTAGATTTACCTTAAATATATTTTATCTTTCCATAACTGTAGAGTTTGTTATCCTTCACTTAAATGCCATCAAATAGCGTCTGATCATAAAGTTTGATGGCTCATTGGTTGATGACACAACTTCTGAATTATTTACTTTAACAAAAATTTTGTTTGTCTGTTAGTTTTATTGTTGCAACAACAGTTTTTGCAACATTTTAAAACAATTTTTGTTTCAATTTTTATTTCTCTTCAGTGGCACTTTATTTTATTTCTAGGCAATAGACAACAAAACAAACATTATCACCTGTAAATCCTTGTTGCCAATAACGGAAGTAAAAAAATGAAAATTTGTTGAAGGGAAAAATATTGTAGTTTTATAAAACTAACAAAAACTTTTTTATGTTGTTATAACAATATTGTTGATAAGATAACTAAAAAAGAGGATAAATATGTTTTTTTTTTTCAAATATGATATTCATCATTTTGTACATGTGACTCGATAGGACTTAGAGATAAATATCTCAGCGATATATTAACAAGAACAGGACACTTTTGATACTGTAATTTTAACAATTTCTTTAAAATTGCCTCATTTTAATTATTAATTTATTACTCTGCTCACTTTTTTCAAACAACCGTATTTTTACTGCTACGTATGTCATTAAAAAATGTTTTTTTTACAAGAAACCATACTTTTAGTGTCAGCACACTTATTTGTAAACATCTGTACTTTTTATGACAGGACACTATTTTTCTCTACAACGAAATTTTGCAAACGGAAACGAAATTTTGTGTTTTAAAGCGATTTATTTCCTAAAAATTCACTTTGCAACCAAAAATAATCCAAAAAATACTTTTTTTCGAAATATTTTTATTTTTTGTTAAAAAATTTATTTTTTAAAATTAATTTTATATTTTAAATCAAATATTAAAATATATTTTTATTTGAGTAAACTTAATTTCAACAATCTTGGATTATATAAAAATCAACAATTTTAGTACAATCTCTCGGAAAGAGGGTAAAGAATCTAGTGACGTAACGCTAAACCAACCACAATTCTGAGTGAATCCGCATATGTTCCGTT
>PYHX02000516.1:109757-145013 GCA_004302925.2 Cochliomyia hominivorax
TGAAATTTGTCAGTTAAAATATGTTTAAAAATGTTACACTTTCATTAAAATTGTTTGAGACTCCATGGGCGAGATTATAGGGACACAAAGTGGAGTACATCATTTTCATAGTACTTTTTGTAACTTTGTTTGTACCCCATCTCTGTTAAAAATCCACCATATCTCTTCACTGGCCTAAGCTACGGTAGGATTTGCTTCTCCTGGTCCAATTACCACATAATTGTCCTTGTACCACTCAAAAGTTTGTTTATCATAGTGACGGGATGTAAAGTCATACCAAAATCAAGTTTGGGTCACAAACTTTTCTTCAATATTCCCTCAACATATACCTCTTGACCCATTTTAAAGCCAAAATATTACTTTTTAAAAATTGACTTCAATTTACGTTACCTGTTTTGGCCTCTAAATTTTTTGCAGCATTTCTATAAGGAACTCTTTATATTTTTATGATTCGCAATAGCTTTAACTTTTCGTATAAAACAGTCCGATCTCTGAGCTAACACGCTTATTTCCGACCGGGTGTTTTTAAAAATGCTTTATACTTATTTAACTTCAGAAACATCATGTGGACTACTCCTTCTATATAAACCAGGTTTACTACCATTGAAGAAGTTCTCCTAGTACTGTTTTATAAAATTCGAAACAGCTGGAAAGCAGACCTTTGATTGGGTGGCCAAATTTTTGTTGGACTAAGTTGTTTTTTATATTGAATCTATTGATATAAATTAGGAAGTGTGTATTTATGTATGTATATATGTATGTATGTATGTATGTATGTATGTATGTATGTATGTATGTATGTATGTATGTATATGTATGTAACGTAAAGACTCTAAAACAACTGGACCAATTCCGATGAACTTTTCACACCATGATCCCAATATACCCGAAAGTAACATAAGCTATAAAAAAATCCCCCATACAAAGCAAATATTAATTATCAAATACCTAAAGAACTGTAACAACAAGAGTTCTCCTATTTAGTCCTAACAACATTCTCAAGAAACAGTTTTACCAGACAAAACATAGGGCTATTAAGACCAAGAGGTGGGGTATTGCCTAAAGAAGGCTAACATTAATTAACGAATATATAAAGAACTACAACAACCAAAGTTATCTAATTTGGTCCTAGGAATAAAACGAAGGAAGAGGTATTGCCAAAAGCAAATATTGATTATCGAATACTTAAAAACAACAAATTTAAATTTCCATAAGTGAAATATTTTACCAAGGTAACCATACCGGCTGGACGAATATCGTAAAATGAAGAAATTGATTCTAAGTGATCGGTACATTTAAATTTTCTGTATATTATAAATATTTATATATAAAAAACCTAATTCCCTCCATGGCGACATAAAAACGTGTTCGCCGAAAAAACTTCTTGATCCTAAAAATATTGATTTTAGATTTTTCAAATGAAAACTCATTTAATTTTGAACTGGGTAAATATAGAAATCAATAAGACGAACTTTAGAATCATTCCAAAAAAGCGTATAATGACGGAAAAAAGTCACAAAACTAAAATTCTTCATGAAAGTCTAATAATGATCCAAAACTATTGAAGTCACATAAGTAATGAAGTAAAACCTAAAAAAGGGATTAATGACTCAATAGATATTATATTTACTGTATCCGATGACAACATAAATATCTCTAAATTATTTAGTGCTCATCCTTACAAACGAATCATTTGATGATCTCTTCTTAACGAATCCGTTTTAACAAAAAAAATTTTGTTTTTGCTATAAGTTTTGAGACAATTTTGAAAACATGTATTTTTACTAACTTTTTAGCCATTCTTAACCGCTATTTAATAAGAATTTTGCCATTTATGCTTCTTAAGAATTGGCAATACTGCCAACATAGTTAAATAGTTTTATTACTATTTGAAATGGAAATAGAATTAGCCAATCACTACCCTACAAGGGTCTATTTTTACTTCTTCACAAAAAATGATTTCCTAAAAATCCGTTTAAAAGTAGAGTTTAAAATAAGTCGTCTACAACTTTTACTTTTTTTGGAAAACACATTTTTTTTATAAATTTTTAAATAAACTTCACCAAAAACATTCAAACATGCATACATATGTAGATAAATTAATGAATGAATGGATAAATGAAATGATAGATGCATGTCAATGGTTACAAATACAAATACAACATGAAGGTAAAAGTTTTAATATCTACTTTCATGTATTTTACCAGAAATGTTTTATTTTATTTTTACATTCAAAAAATAAAAAGTGATGGGAAAATTCATTCAATTTTTCAGTGGCTTTTTGCCAGTAATAAAATGTGAATGTAAATGTAAAGTTAATATGTCGGTGGGAAAAGTTGAATTCAAAACTTTTAAATATTTAAATTTATTTAATGTTGTTATACATATAAGTAATCAAAAAATAATCAAATTATATACATGTGAATTTTATTTTCATTTCAGTTTGTCTAACGAGTTTAACATAAAATCACTTAAATTTAAAAAAAAAAAAAATATTATTATTCATACGTAGTGTTGTACTTTTTGGAGGAGCTTTTTTTGGGAGAGTTAAGACTAACTAGAGGGGAAATATAAATGTAATTTATTGGAAAACAGTCTTCAGTATACTGAGGGAAATTATTCATCAGCAGCTTTTAACAATTATCTCCCTTTCCACACCGATTATCCCTTTCCAAATTATTCACAGGGGCATATTCCTATAAACGCACATAAACTTTTTAAAGAGTTAGAAAACATTAAATAGGAAAATATTTACTGAGCAAATAATATACTTTTTTAGTCGATTCGGACTTCCTTTCCATTATTGTTAACTAAAAACTTTAATTCCACATATTTCTTAAGAAGTTCGAAATCAATTTCCTTCCAAACTTGCTATATTTTTAGATCTAGCACTGTTAAAGTCATTATGCTTTCGAACTGCAAGCCGGCCAGTCCAACAGATGTATGCTGTGTTCATTAACTCATGTTTTAAAATGCTTTAATTATGTAACGCAGTCATTCACTATAAATTGTACCTTCATTTTTGATGGAACTCAACAAATTTTAAAGCTGTCAGTTTCAGAAATGCTCCTCCAAACCATAATACTACCATCAATAAATTGTATTTTGACATCTGAAAATCGTTAGATATCAAATAGTGTTAATAACATGAGTATGAGTCACAACCGTATAAATTACGTTTTTTTATCACGGAATATTACCTCTTCTCACTTCTCCTCCCATGTGTTTTCGTGCGATTTTTGTGTTCATTCATGTCTTCTTTCATTTTACGTCTTCATCTCTTCGTAAAATGTGAGCAACGTGTTTTAAAGTCAAAGGATGATTTTATTTTTATTTTATAAAATGTCTTTTTGTGAATTTTGTATTCCCCTCGTAGGTTTCTGAATACCATCATTCTGTAATTTCTTAAAGAAATTATGCACCAAATTTTCAGAACGTTTAATTTTACAAACCAATTCCTTTATTGAAAGATCCTTGGTCATGAACAAAATTAATTTGGATATTTAAATAAATAAAACAAAAATAGGGAAAAATTAAATACGTTTATAGGAAATCTACGACCTTGCACCTGACAAGAGAGGGATCTGTACTTCTCCAAATCAACTCAGAAACACAACAGATCCAACTATGTGGAATTTCTTTAAAATATATTTAACGGTTTAAAAGTTATAGAACTTTAAAAAAACTAATTAGAAAAAACTATGCTACGTTTGTACTATTGACGTATACTTAATATAATTTGTTCATATATCAAGTATGCGTTTCTATGGTCTTGACTTATGATTTCTGTTACATGTACTAAATATTGAAAAATGACAAGTGAAAAAGACATTGAATATATAATAATAACGAATTTTGAGCTATGAAGCAATAGGGACGGGCCCTCGTATAATTTGAAAAATCAACTTACTAATAAAATAATAAACAAGTAACAAACTTTTCAATTGATAACAACTTAAACACATTTTGAGCCGTAGACCGACTCTCGTAAAATGCAAAATTGACATTGCGATTATAAACATTCGTACTTGATATTTTTAATTAAATATATATTTCTTTTTTTATTTGCACAAAGAAACTGATAATTGTTATACATTATTCATCGTTTTTTATATTTCAAAAAGATGCCAATCAAAATTTGAAAAATTGAAAGACAGATATCTGATTTATAATTTATTTTTATCTGCACAAAAAATTGGCAACAAAAGTAGAGTAGAGATTTTTCAGTTCCTTATAATTCAATTACTGCAGTCAATTAAAAACAAATATAGACAAAAGGAAAAGAAAAACACAATACCGATGGAAAATAATTTTCACCCAACACATTTTCCTTTACATAACAATTTCTTTAAAAGCATTTTTATTCTTTTTATAGAATCAAAATTTAGTTCAATTTAAAAAAAGTATACAAGAGCTTAATTTTTGGTTTTCCATCGGATCAGATTTTCATTTAAAAGTACTTTAAAATATAACTGATATTCTGCATTAAGACAAATCCAACATAAATGCTTGTACCTTAATTTTATACGAGGGTTATGCATTATTTTTTGGTAGCTATTATTGTAATCAATAATATGGTTCATGATATTAAATATTTGAGCTGGGTCGGCTATAAGTTCTTACATGTTCTTTCATAACTTTCCCCTTAAGGGGCTACAAAAATTACGAACTTATATTCGTATAGTTTCACATATCGAGTTTTATTATATTTATATTAATTTGTCCAATTATTGTTACAATACCCTTAAACGGGATACTTTGAAAGTGATTTGTATGGGACCTATGAGAAATAATGAACCTACCCTAGATGAACCTAGATTTACTTGTGCCAAATTTTGTTTAAATCGCTTTGTAGTTAGGATTTTAATGACCTCTAAATCCCATTCCGGGAAGAACATTTGTATGGGAGGTACCTAAAATATTGGACCGAACATCGCAAATTCCAATAGGCTTCGTTTTTAGGCAAAAATAATACTATGTACCAAATTTCATCGAGATATTTCAAAAATTGCAACCTGTAGACTATTTAAAACGTTTACATGGACAGCCAACCGGACAGAAAGAGTGATGGACAGAAATCGTTAAATAGACTCAGACTGAGGAGAACGGTATACTTAAGTAGTTATAACACCATTTTTGCATGTTACAAATATCAGCACAAAAGTATAATAACCTAATAACCACCTTCGGTGGTGTAGGGTATACAAATATTTCTTAAGTAACCCATATATACATTTTCATATAAAACATTTTTAAAGAGATTTCAGTCGATATAACTAAATAATGAACTGATGGAGCCTATCCCAAAACACAGCTCTGGATGCTTAAGGATTTAGATAGCATAAGCGATTTTCGTAATTGAGATACCCTACTTTAAACCTCCATAGCTACCTTCCTGTAATAGCTATAATGTCAATTTTTAAAATACATAATGACATGGGCCTCTACTATCTCTGCATGAAATTGTATATAAACACAACCAACCGATCGAAAGATACAAAATAATTTCCAAAAAAATTAATTCTCCCCACTTTGCGCAATACAAGCAAAAATGTGAAAATACAACAAAAATATATTTTACCATTGTTATTATTTATATACAATTGTTTGTTTGTATTTCTACATGCATCTATGTATTTCATCATTCATTGTACATAAATTGCATTTTCGTTTGTTTGTTTGTTTGTTTGTAATTTCTATGCAATTTTCCTGCTATTTACTCGTAAGTTGTTCATTGTTCCGCAACAACAATTACTACTACAACTACAATTATTTTCTTCTTCTTCATTTTTTTTCTTGTCCATAAAAAACTAGTATATACCCGCACACACAAAAACACACTTACTTACACAACTAAAGCAAATATTATGGCAACTAGCACACTTTCCCACACATACACACAAATATACATAGACATACACATGCAGCCATATTTAGTAAAAAGGAACTCATAAGAGCAGTAAGTATTAATGGCACTTAAAAAATGTAAAAACGGAATGAAAAAAAAATGTGAATGATAAGTAAGATTCTTATAGTCAATTCTTTATAATTTTTCTTATTACTTCTCATACTTCAGTTGGCATTCCTTAAGGACTTATAAGCATCATAATACTATTTATAAGGCTTATAAGTAGGATTTTGAAAAATGTATTTCATTTATATTTAGAATGAAATTATGCCAGTTATAATAATATTATTATTATTATTATGAAATAATTGCACAGCTAAATAAATATTATTATTTTGCCTCTGAAAATGTTTAAATTGAAGGGAAATTCAAAACGTGTTAATGCGATTACAAAAAATTTTAATAAGTTTTAAAATTCGAAATAAAATTGGGGAATTTTTTTATTATTTTACACACCACCACATGCTATATGACTGCAAATTAATTTTGACATTCCGTTTGTAACACCGAGAAAGACTCATATAAGACCCCAAAAGTATATATGTTCTTGCATAATATCGAAATCTAGGTCACGTCCACAATAATGAACCGATTCAAAAAGTGGCCCGAATGTTTCACACAGTATTCTTCAATTTAATATTTACAAGCGACAATATCGGTTCAGTACCAAAAAACCTATATCTGAGGTGGCCTAAAAATTTTTATTTTATTAGTATTTGAATTAAAAGGAAAATTATTTTTAAACCACAACTAATATACACATAATTATCGTACTTAAAACATTAAAATCGGATCATTGAAAAATAATATTATGGGCTAAAATATAAAAACACCGGATACACTTCAAAATCACATAGATGTCATAAAAATCTTTATTTTAAATGTAATTTTCTAAAAACACAAACAATTTGATAGTGCTGAGGTTATTATTTCACCTAAGGAGTGAGATCGAAAAATTCTAAACTCAAATTTTTCAGCAAAATTTTAGACCCATGGTAATTTTGGATCAAGTAAAACATGTCGGTTATTATATTTAACTTGCATACCCGGCAATCTTTGTTTTGTCAATATCCCATCCCCTGTTCTTATCTGTCCATCGTTTGATCCAGTAAAACAGTTCCTTGAGAAAATTGTCGCGACCAAATCTGGGAACTCTCGCTGTTATAGTTCTTTAAAATTATAACAGTGCATTCACAGATCTGCCGACTAATTCTTTCCTATGTCATTAATCAGTTCCGAGAGAACTTGTCTGTTGATAGAAAACCTGGTTCAGGTAGAAACAATGGTACACAAGATATTTCTTAAGCCAGAAAATTGAAAGCCTTTACAAAAGAGCTCCCAACACATCCGGTAGGAAAGCAGTGCTTGGACAATTTGGAAGGAAAAGTTACCGCTAAAGCAGGTTTAAAAATCTACAAGGCTCAAAATATTCCTGATAGAAACACTGCTAAAAATATAGAATCCAAAAGCAAAGCATGGAAGATGAAATTTTCTAAAAATATATTATTTCTGCGTAATGGATGAAGAAGCGTATACGATTTTTCCTAATATCCTGTTAAAATTTTATATTGCTGATACTCGAACAAATATTGAAGAAAAGTTTAAGACCCAAAAGCAGTCAGAATTTCTCAAAAAGGAAAGAACAAAATGCAGTTGTGGCAAAAAAGCCAATAATTTGTTACAACAGGCTATATAACTACCGAACTTGATATCAAGAAATGTTTAAAAAATGATGTTTCCATGTAAAAGACTTCATTAAATGTCCAATTATTTTGACCTGACTTGGCATCCTGCCATTAGGACATCAAGCAAGTCCTTGAATGGTACAAGATCAATAGCGTGATATTTGCATCAAATGAAGCAAATCCGTTAAACTGCACAGAGCTAAGACCAGTAGAAAGTATTGGACTCTTGTTAAAATATAACTTAAGAGCTTAAAAACGTTTCTAAAAGTATGGGAAATTTTAAACGTGAATTCACTAACTGTCAAAGCAAAATATCAAAATGTCTTATATAAAAGGTAATGGAAAGTTTCCGAAAAAGATTCAGAATTTCATCACAAGTGATTAAAACTACAAAAAAATATTTTTTTTTTTTTTTGTGTAAATTGTTGTAATTATTTGCTTAAAATAAAAATTTTAAACTGTAATTTTAGTGATTTCGAATTTATTAAAATATATGTATATTAAGAATTTTTCGTTTTCACTATTAAATTTAAAAAATAAATAATTTTTACAAAAATTATACTGTTGCAATTACTCCTTCCATTTTCAAAAAGATTTGATTAATTTTCGTTATTTCGTTTATAATTAAATACACGCAATTAATTAAGGTCACGTATATATCATCATGTTTAAAATATCGCTTAACTCTTCCACTCCATCTTTCTCTATCGCTCTTCCTCTCAACCCTAAATTCATTGTTTTTTCGTAGTTTGTTTTTTTAGTTGTTTGTATTTATTTATAAATGAGTATAAAATATAAAATTTTAGTTTAAATTTCTAGTTTTTTTTATTAGGACAAGTATGAATGTTATAGTCGGTCAAGGCCGACTGTCTAATACCCTACACCACAATATAGGTTATAAATTATAGTTACGAAAATTAATGAACGATGCTCATATAATTTGATTTTCTGATCTATGCTGACGTGTGACGCTGACATTTATGTGAAATATAAACGTTTATAAGTGATTTTTTCTGGGAGTCATATGGGAGCTAGAAGAAGTTATGAACCGACCCTCTTATAATTTCGTTTGTAGATTTTTTCTTAAATTAAATTTAATTTGACCAATTTTTATTACAAAAACAACGTATATATACGATTTATGCTTATCAAAATTATATTTGGAAGGGTTATTTTATGGGAACTATGAGAGGGAATAGATCCACTATCGGATAATTAAGCACCTTATTATGGAAAATTATAAGATTTATTTTTGTAAAATTTCGTTTTAATTGCTTTGTTTTTAGGGCATTTTATGATATATATGCGTGGGAGGTACCTGAAATATTGGACCGAACATAGCCCATTACAATAGGCTTGATCCTTGGTCCAAAATAATAACCTACCAAATTAAATTAAGATTTCTCAAATATTGTGAACTGTAGAATGTTCACAACGTCTACATGGATAGCCCGTGGAACAGACAGTCGGGTGGACGAATGGACATGAATCACTTTTGAGTCGAACGGTATAATTTAAGGGTTTTTTGTATGTTACACATCAACACAAACGCACATTACCCCAACCTCTTTCGGTGGTGTAGGGTATTCCAAAATGCTATAATTTTTTTTTCCCTCAAAATTGCTGTTTGTTTTTTTTTTTTTTGTTTTTGCACTAAACACGTTTACATCTACATATACAAACTCACTTACACAATTGTTCTTGTTGTTACATAAAAACACACAGAGAGAATGATAAATGTCAGTTGAAACTGTTAAAATATAATATTTAGTTTTGAAAAACGTTTTTAGAATTTATTAAAATGATAAATACGATTTTTTTGTGTTTTACGGAAAAAAGGTTAGTTTTTCACAAGTAATTAAATAAATGAAATTGCAAATAAAATATTTTAGGAAAAAATTTTTTTTTATTACAAATAAAACAGTTTAAAAGAATATTTATAACTTTCGAATGAAAAATGGTTAAAAAACTTTTTATTGTGGAAATTGAAAATAATAAGGACGTTCTACTTTTCAGAAATTTCGAAAGAATTTTCTACACTGAACCGAAAATAGATAGTAAATATAACGAAACGAGTGTAGAATTGAAGAAAAGTGTGTTATATATTAGCTAACGAAACTTTTGTTCATCATAACGAAAATTTTCATTAATTTTCCGCAAATTCTTCAAATTAACGAAAAATTGTCAGTATGGCAATTTGAATTCTTTAATAAAAAAGCGGTTCATTTGGATAAATATTATTTAATTTGTATAATACATTATTCAAATTTACAAAAATAAATTCTTTATATTGATTAATGTTATTAAATTTTAATAATATATTAAATTTAAATTTAAGTTGTTGTAATAAATTTATAAGTATTATATTTAGGACCAAGGGAAGGAGTACTTCCCAGACAATGTAAATATTGATAATAAAATATCTAAAGAATTGTAGCAGCGGGAATTTTAAAATTTGGTCTCAATGACTTACTCAAGGACCCATTTTACTGGACAAAATATAATACGGATAGGATTAGGGCAAAAGTAGCCTTCATACAAAGCAAATTTTGATTATCGAATATCTATAGATTTACTACAGCGAGAATTTGTTCCCAATTCCATTTTTTAGTACACGTCGATTTGAGATTTGTGATATTTCGTTAGAGATATAGGACTGAGGAGAATTTTTGTGCAGCAAAGCTCTCCGGGTGAAATCTAGCTTTAGATAATAACTAAATAGTGTATTGGTAATAGTGCAATGACAAAGGAGGGAGATAAGCCGACGGGCTTGTATTTCTGATAAAAAGTTACTTACATATTTGTTGATCAGCTGATCTTTTATTTAAATTTTCATTAATTTACGCAAAATATTCATTGATATAAATTAGAATGTTCTATAAAATATTTTCCTCCTGTCTGTATATTTATATTCAGTTCATATTTTCTTTGTCATATTTCATTTAAGAAGTCAAAGAAAATATAAAAACTTATTTGAAAAAAAAATAGTTAAATTAACAAAAAATTTTATTTAATTTAACTTCATTTAAATATGTAGAATTGAAAAATTTATGTGTTTTTTATTTACGATAAACTTATGGTACCATTTTTGCTAAATATCTGTTGATATAACATATTTTCGTTAATTTTTTAACAAAATTTTATTAAAATTAAAATCTTTTACTAAAAATTTTGTTTGATTCAATATTTTAGTATATTTGAAGAAAGTTCTTCAAGTTTAAGAAAAATTGTGTTACTTAGAATAAAAATCTTTAATTTTTTTTCATTAATATTATCTACGATATTTTGTAGATGACAATACTACGATTTGTGGAAATATATGGAACATTATTAAACATAAGAAATAATTTGGACTTAAATACTTTGCACCCAAAAAAATGCGAGGGCTCTAAATTCGGTTGAGGCTCTGAGTGACTTTGAGTTTGCAAAATAAAATTTTAATACTTTGCACCCAATTATACGGTGTTTTTGAATTCGTTTTACTTCAAATTATATAGTTCCAACCCAAAGAAGGCAGGACTTTAAATTTAGCACACTGCGAATTAAAAACTTCGATGGTTTTAGTTACGCTGATGAATGATAATGTAAAAAATGCTTTAAAATTAAATTATCAGCATCAGTTTTTATTTAGATTCTGTATTAATACCCTACAAACGTTCTACATATAATTAAAATCTAAACAAATCAAATTGTAAAAAAAATCAAAAATTACTGCTAATGATTGTACTTCTGATAAACTCGTGTATTATTGGCCGTTTATTCGACTTTAGTGTAAATATGTTCCAAGCCATAAATAATTTTCTACCACGTCTGTAGTTTTTTATTATAAAACATTAAACAAATGAAGAACAAGTCAAAACCAATTTTAAGTACACCATTCGACTCAGTATCGCTTTCTGAGTCGATTTAATCGCTATACAAATACTTCCCCCAAAATTGTTCTTTAAACTCATGAAAATTCTAAATATAAAATTATTTTAACAAAATTGGTTATAATAAATCTCATAGTGTTCTAAAACAATATGCAGAATAACATGATGATCGAGCCGTTTTTTTTTTCATAGGTACCATAAAGCTCCCTTCCGAATATCACTATTATAGGCGTAAATCTCACATTTATGTTAATATTGCAATAAAATTTGATAAAATTAAATAATATAAAAAATCTATGATAGAAATTTTACGAGGGGCAGCCCACAAAATCTACTAGCTACCACACAGCCCACCAGGGAAATGCTTTTCAAAACGTGTAAATTTCGCACAAATCTTATTGCTATAAAAATATATTGCATAAATGATAAAAGCAAAAACAGGAATATATACACGTAGCTAGCATTTATAACTAACTAACTCGGCCGACTATAGCATTCTTACTTGTCTGATTATTAAAGTTAAACGATTGCAAACCAGAAGAATTAAACAATCGACAGCATCGTAGTGTCTATATGATTCAATATGGATTGGATCGAGCTTTTTTGCAAAACGTGGCCGTTCTTGAGAGATAAAAAAGTGATGATAAATTGTCATATAATCACGTTAGATTTGTAAGATTATTAAGTTGATATGCTTTTTTTATGGACTCATAAGTGTCCATGAAAAAATCATCTATATGACCTTATTTTACCCAAAGAATTAAAGTGGATTCATCCAAATATCTATATGCTAAAATATAATATTTAAAATAAAATTTTCAACAGCTTTCAATAAATTTTTTAACACGTCTCACATATTTTTATACCCTATAATTACATAGGTGACGAGGTGATTTAACGATGTCCATCCATCTGCACGGCCGGCTTTTTATTTCTAATTTTAATAAGCCCAAAATAAAGGCTATTAAAATTCATGATATGAGGTCCAATATATCAAGTAGCTCTCATATGTGTTTAGAAGTAGAAAAGAAAAACGCTTAAGTGGTCTCTTAAGAAAAAATATATATGGACAAATAACACAGTGAGACGAAAGTGAATTTAATTATTTCACAAAGTTTCGCAAAAAAATAGTAAATTATAAATAATATTTAAAAATAATTTTGCGTTTTACCTGTTTAAAGATAAAATTTCCAGAGGACAGTTAAAGTAAAGCTATAGACAAATGTGGGTCGCTGATCTGAAATCCGTCGTTCAATTAATTCTAAGTCAAACTTTTTTGAAATATCTTGTTATAAGTATAAAAATCTACCTCGCATGAATTTTCCAGTGGAAGGGCAGACGGGCTGATAAACTTAATGATTATTTGAACGGCATCTCTTGTAGTAATGGATAAAGAATATGAAGGTAATAAGTTATCTTATTATTTCCTGTAGCTTCCTAGATTAAAACGACTTGTACGACCGTACAGAATGGTACCAAAAACTACCGAAAAAAAGAGACAAAAGTAGAAACCCAAAAATAACAAAAAATTTTAGAATGAGATACTGTTTCAAAAAGGGATAAAAATTATCACTTCATTCTTAAATTTTAAAACCATTTTTCCATCTGCTCTAAATACAAGAAAAATCTGTTTAAAAATTCAAATTAATTACAAAAACTAGTTCCATATTTCGCCAGCTGTAACAAATCTGTAAACTCATTCTTAAATATTTTGCTAATTTTAACTATTACCTGCTGTGGCACAAAACTTTCTACCGCCAACCAAGAAATGACAAAAAGAAGAAAGAATGATCTACACGGCTGTGCCGAATCTTAAATACCCTCCACCACTAACAGTATTGTATGGGAGCTACAGCAAAATATGGACCGATATTGTTGAAATTAATAACGAATATTCAGGGGAGTTAGAAAATTATTTGCATCAAATTTAAATATATTTTATGTCCTAATTTTTAAGCTCAAACCCGTTCTCCGGGATGGGCCGTTATATAAAAGCTATAGCAAATTATGAATCGTCATAAGTTAATGACATATATTTAATACCGTTAGAAAATCAATTGTGCCAAATATCATTTGAATCGCTTCATATTTTAGTGTTTTATCCGAGAAGGAGATTTATAAGGGGACTTGGTCAAATAATGTCCCTAGCAAAATCTAGTTTCTTTGGGTTTGGTTTCTTTGTATCAAAATAAATATATATGGCAAATTTGAGAAAATGATCTAAAAAAATACGACCCGTAAAACACAAAGATTTTGGGATTTATCAAAATTTTGCAAATTTCAACCCATAACATTTTTTCTATTAATCTGATTTGGATCATTTTTTGAAAGCTGATGAGAAATATATAATATATAATTTAGTTAATTTTGTTTTTTTTTTTTGTACATTCGTCTTTTGTTGAAAAAATTGCAATTTTTTATTTTAATTTAGAGGTTATTTCAGATATCGGTCATAATCATAAACTGCTTTATTCTTCGAACAGACAGACATAGCTAAATCAGCTCAAATTTTGATTTGATGCAAGCGAATATATATACTTTGTGGGATCTAAGATGATTCCCTCTTGGCTTTACACACGGACTGAAAAAGTTAATATACCCTCATCACCACCTGTGGTGGTGGAGAGTGTAAAAAAGAAAATGAAAAAGAAATTATGAAAGTTTAACGTTAAAAAATTTCACAAGAAAAAATTTTATTTAAACTTCAGCGTTAACGATATTTTTTGCAAGAAAGTTTTTCCTTCTTCTTCATTCGCCCAAAGAAATGTTTTCTACTTTATTTTCACTTTTTCCGTCTAAACAGGAATAAAATTTATTAAAAAAAAAACAACTTTAAATTGGTACTTTAACAAATAAAGATTTTTGTTTTTACAGTTTACGGTTTTGGCAACAACACAGCAGGTTATAAACGCGGTAAGAAAGAAGATGCATGCCACATGGCTGTTAAGAAATAGTTTTAGATGTGGCTGATATCCGGCTGCAATTTCAATTCAAAGAAATATTTATTTAGATAAAAATAGAGAAAAGCTTATTATAACAATTGAATAGAGTTTGTTTTAAATTTTTGTAAAATTATCCTTTTCTGGAAATTATAAAAAAGAAAGAGGTTTCCGCCATGGGCGATAATAAAGCGTGGTAAACAATGGAACAAATTTAAGGATTTTTTGGAATCGAATAATTGAATTTGTTTACAATTATATATCGACATAAGAGTATAGAATTAATATAAATTTAATAGAAGGTGCTCAGGTCTTTTTATAAAAGAAGCTTCTGGGACTTCAAAAAGGGTACCTCTCCCGAAATTTTTTATTAATACTCATCTTCCACTGTAAAAATATTAAATTGTATACGCATAGAACCACTGTTAATGAGTTATAGATATCTTAATAAAATGCGACGTAGCTATAGCCAAGGTGTTTCCGAAATAATTTGAAGGAATAAGAGTTCTTATTTATTTATGGCTGTAGTCGGTGACCATCCAAATTCGACCACTTTGGATATGTTGATATTTTAGAAAACTTACAAAAGTTCTAGAAAAGCCTATTTACTTTTTAACGATTATCGAACCCTAGATTTACCTTAAATATATTTTATCTTTCCATAACTGTAGAGTTTGTTATCCTTCACTTAAATGCCATCAAATAGCGTCTGATCATAAAGTTTTGATGGCTCATTGGTTGATGACACAACTTCTGAATTATTTACTTTAACAAAAATTTTGTTTGTCTGTTAGTTTTATTGTTGCAACAACAGTTTTTGCAACATTTTAAAACAATTTTTGTTTCAATTTTTATTTCTCTTCAGTGGCACTTTATTTTATTTCTAGGCAATAGACAACAAAACAAACATTATCACCTGTAAATCCTTGTTGCCAATAACGGAAGTAAAAAAATGAAAATTTGTTGAAGGGAAAAATATTGTAGTTTTAAACTAAACAAAAACTTTTTTATGTTGTATAACAATATTGTTGATAAGATAACTAAAAAAGAGGATAAATATGTTTTTTTTTTTCAAATATGATATTCATCATTTTGTACATGTGACTCGATAGGACTTAGAGATAAATATCTCAGCGATATATTAACAAGAACAGGACACTTTTGATACTGTAATTTTTAACAATTTCTTTAAAATTGCCTCATTTTAATTATTAATTTATTACTCTGCTCACTTTTTTCAAACAACCGTATTTTTACTGCTACGTATGTTCATTTAAAAAATGTTTTTTTTTACAAGAAACCATACTTTTAGTGTCAGCACACTTATTTGTAAACATCTGTACTTTTTATGACAGGACACTATTTTTCTCTACAACGAAATTTTGCAAACGGAAACGAAATTTTTGTGTTTAAAGCGATTTATTTCCTAAAAATTCACTTTGCAACCAAAAATAATCCAAAAATTACTTTTTTTCGAAATATTTTTATTTTGTTAAAAAATTTATTTTTTTAAAATTAATTTTATATTTTAAATCAAATATTAAAATATATTTTTATTTGAGTAAACTTAATTTCAACAATCTTGGATTATATAAAAATCAACAATTTTAGTACAATCTCTCGGAAAGAGGTGTAAAGAATCTAGTGACGTAACGCTAAACCAACCACAATTCTGAGTGAATCCGCATATGTTCCGTTAATCAGTTTTCCCAATATAAAGAAGGAGTGAGATCGAAAAATTCTAAACATACATATATGTCAATAAAAATGAAACCACTAAACTTACTGTCTACCATTCTCTGGGACACATTTTTTTTGCTCAATTCTCTTTTAACAAGAATCCAATATCTCTTTACTGGCCTTAGCTCCGGGCTGTTCAGTGGAATTTTGACAGCTTTTGGATCCTAAAAATTTCTTCAACATTCCCTAGAGCTTCAGAAACATAAAATTTTTGATCAGAATGTTTCGAAAGATTTGTCGTCATACGTCTTCCTTTTTAATACATCTCTTAACTTTAACTAATTCTCAATACTTTCTATTCTTTTGACTATCAGAACATCATGTGCACCATTCTTTTTATATGAAGCAGTTTTTTTTTATCAACAGACACGTTATCTCGTTGCTGATTAATAACACTGGAAATATTTTGACAGTAGACCAAGCTTTTTATAGGGCCAGATTGGATTTTGTTTAAAAATAATAATTTAATTAAAATTGATAATGAAAAACGTGTGTTAAGAATTTTTCGAGCTCACTCTTTAGTCTGAACGCGAGAAAGTTTCGAACATATTGATAGCTAAATCGAGTATTTAGTGAGGGTCTTACATGACTCTTTCTTGGCGTTACATATGGAATTACAAAAAATAATAAAATTGTATATCAAAGCGTATACTTAATATAATTAATTTTTATAACTCATACATACGTATGTTCAACCAAACACAAACAATTGATGTTATCAACGACTGTTTTTATAAGTGAGATTAAAATATAGAATCATGTAAGCGTTATCAATTTTTAGGAAAATTAATCGCTCAAATAATGGAAAATTAAATGACATATCGAGTTGGAAAAAAGTTTTTCTTACAATCGACATCGTTCATTACAGGTTTTATTATATCTCTAATAGTAGTGATTTGAGCACTAATATACATACTATGAATTTATTTCAGCGTTTTAAACATTTACAGATTACTATTATTATTATTATTTTAATTTCAATGTCTAAACTTTAATACAATTTAGTTTATTCCTGCGAAAATTTCCATATGTATTCAATATGGAGCAATCTAATAGAGACGTTATCAATGGTTTCCTAACAATAAATGGTATTTCGATGAAATTTGTGTACTCTACACCACCACAAATGGTGATAGGTGGTATATTTTATCATTCCTTGTGTAAAGCTAAGAATAAATCATCTCAGATCCCATAATGTATTATATTCTTTCATGAAATCAAAACCTGACTCGATTTAGCTTTGTCAGTCCTTCTGTCTGTCTGTCTAGCTATCTGACTATGTATGATTTTGGCTCACATCCACAATAATTGACAGAGCTCAATGAAATTTGGTATTTATTATATTCCGGAAAATTTTCGTATTTAAACCCAACAAAATCGGTTTAGTTTATTAAAAGATATCGACCGATATTTGAGGCATCCTCTAATTCCAAACAAATAACTTTCATAAAATTGTCATTTATAAGTCCACAAATTAGATTAAAATTTTTTCATAGTATCAAGCTATAAGTATCTCATTACTATTCAAACTCATTTCAGTTGAAAAAATTTAGCAAAAAAATTAACTCATATTATGACTTATATAGTATTCCTTGTGATATTTAAAGAACACTTTTTTTACATTGTTTACGTCCGTGAGTGTGTAAGTACGGAACGTTATGTATTTACAGGGTGATTCACCTTCTAGAATGAAAGAATAGTTGATGTTTTTTTCAGAAATAAAATTTTTTTCACGCCCCAAAATATTGCCCTTTTTATTTCTTGTATATAGCGTCGCAAAAAAAACAAATTACCATCTTCTATTACTCACATCTGGCACTTTGGTCTTACTATTTATATAAGGGGAGATTCGCCTTTTACGACATATTCAAAAAACATTTTAAGTACCAGTAGCCCTAAAATGAAAAATATAGTAACAGTCATCTCGTAGAATAACTGATGTTGTTTACATAAATACAAAAATAATTTTTTTTGCCACGCTCTTAAATGCTTCTTTGTTTATTTTTATGTTTAAAATCTCCACTTTAAGTCTGATCGAAACAAATTATATATCGTTATTAGTAGTATAGAACAACTAAATTTTGTTCTTTGTTGATTTTCGAATTCGCTGTTTGTTTCAAGTTTTCACTTTTAGTACTTGGGATAATTCCCATTAAAATTGATTCTGATTTTGTCTAAAATGTATAGATTTTGAAAAACCTTTTACCTTATATAAAAATAAAAGCACAAGGGGGAAAGAAACCAAAGCAACAAATATGAATAAAATAAATTGACAACGAATATAAAATATATTAAAGAACAACAAACAATTGAGCTCTTTTTAAACCACTAAAAAAGACATATAATTTGTTTCGACCGGGTTTAAAGTGGCGATGTTATATATAGAAATAAAAAGAGCTATATTTTCAGGGGCGTGGCAATAAAATATTTTTTGCATTATGAGCGTTAACTATCCCTTCATTCTAAGGAGTGAATGTCAAAATAACGTTTTTTTATGAAGACCGACCCAACCAAATATTTATTTCATATATATTTCTGGTGAAGGGTATTGAAGATTCGATATTGCCGAATATGGCATTCTTTCTTGTTTCAATTAATTTTATTTCTTCTCAAAACTCTAAACAAAAGATAAAACTTTTTAATACTTCCTACAAGAAGAATGAATAGGTTTTTTTCAAATCTGTAAATTTTAAATATTAAACAGATTTATAGCAATTAATCCATAATATTTAAATTAAACTTTAATACCAAAAAACTTCTTAAAATTCTATTTTTCAAATATTTTTGAAAACAACGTCAACGTTTGCCCCGTTTAAAAAACCCAACACATCAACCATTATGATTATAAGTTTGATTTTTTACATTATGGCGGTTTTATATTTTAGATTTTCAAAGGTGTTTTACAAAAACAAATTGCATTAAATATTATATTTTTAATTTTAGTTTTTTTTCCCAGCTAACACCTTTTTAAAAATTTATTTAATTTATTGTTTCACAAAGTTGTTGCTCGTAAAATGAAACTTTTATAACTTTTGATTAAAATTCTAATGAAATTATAAATTAATGAGAAATATGGATTTTAAAAGTTTTAATTAAATTTTACATGTAAACGATAAAATTATGTAGAAAATAGTTAGAAATCAACTAAAATAGTTAAAAATAGCAAAATTGATGTTCTTCATACGTATGAGTGATATTTTAAACGAATGAGTGATATCAAACTGAAAATTATTTTCGCTAAAAACAACAAACACACAGACGTTAAAATTTTTAAACTAAATGTAAAAATATATATCGTTTATTTTGTTGATTGGAGGTTTATTTAAGGAAATGGAGCCATTTTTAGGTATAAAATTAAAAATTTTCAAAATGATCACAGATTTTGTTTAGTTTATTGATTGGTGGCTTAATTAAGGAAATAGAGCCATTTTTAGGTTTGGAATTAAAAAATTTCAAAATGATCACAGATTTTGTTTAATTTATTGATTGGAGGCTTATTAAAGGAAATAGAGCCATTTTTAGTTTTAAAATTAAAAATTTTCAAAATGATCACTGATTTTGTTTATTTTGTCGATTGGAGGCTTATTTAAGGAAATAGAGCCATTTTTAGGTTTGGAATTAAAAAATTTCAAAATGATAACCGATTTTGTTTAATTTATTGATTGGAGGCTTATGTAAGGAAATAGAGCCATTTTTAGTTTTAAAATTAAAAATTTTCAAAATGATCATGGATTTTGTTTAGTTTATTGATTGGAGGCTTATTTAAGGAAATAGAGCCATTTTTAGGTTTAAAATTAAAAATTTTCAAAATGATCACAGATTTTGTTTAGTTTGTTGATTGGAGGCTTATTTAAGGAAATAGAGCCACTTTTAGGTTTGGAATTAAAAATTTTCAAAATGATCACAGATTTTGTTTAGTTTGTTGATTGGAGGCTTATTTAAGGAAATAGAGCCATTTTTAGGTTTGGAATTAAAAAATTTCAAAATGATAACCGATTTTGTTTAGTTTATTGATTGGAGGCCTATTTAAAGAAATAGAGCCACTTTTAGGTTTAAAATTAAAAATTTTCAAAATGATCACAGATTTTGTTTAGTTTGTTGATTGGAGGCTTATTTAAGGAAATAGAGCCATTTTTAGGTTTGAAATTAAAAAATTTCAAAATGATCACAGATTTTGTTTAGTTTATTGATCGGAGGCTTATTTAAGGAAATAGAGCCACTTTTAGGTTTGGAATTAAAAAATTTCAAAATGATCACAGATTTTGTTTAGTTTATTGATTGGAGGCTTAATTAAGGAAATAGAGCCATTTTTAGGTTTGGAATTAAAAAATTTCAAAATGATAACCGATTTTGTTTAGTTTATTGATCGGAGGCCTATTTAAAGAAATAGAGCCACTTTTAGGTTTGGAATTAAAAATTTTCAAAATGATCACAGATTTTGTTTAGTTTATTGATTGGAGGCTTAATTAAGGAAATAGAGCCATTTTTAGGTTTGGAATTAAAAAATTTCAAAATGATAACCGATTTTGTTTAGTTTATTGATTGGAGGCTTATTTAAGGAAATAGAGCCATTTTTAGGTATAAAATTAAAAATTTTCAAAACGATCACAGATTTTGTTTAGTTTATTGATTGGTGGCTTATTTAAGGAAATAGAGCCACTTTTAGGTTTGGAATTAAAAAATTTCAAAATAATCACAGATTTTGTTTAGTTTGTTGATTGGAGGCTTATTTAAGGAAATAGAGCCATTTTTAGTTTTAAAATTAAACATTTTCAAAATGATCACAGATTTTGTTTAGTTTGTTGATTGGAGGCTTATTTAAGGAAATAGAGTCATTTTTAGTTTTAAAATTAAACATTTTCAAAATGATAACCGATTTTGTTTAATTTATTGATTGGAGGCTTATTTAAGGAAATAGAGCCACTTTTAGGTTTAAATTGAAAATTTTCAAAATGATCACAGATTTTGTTTAGTTTATTGATTGGTGGCTTAATTAAGGAAATAGAGCCATTTTTAGGTTTGGAATTAAAAAATTTCAAAATGATAACCGATTTTGTTTAATTTATTGATTGGAGGCTTATTTAAGGAAATAGAGCCACTTTTAGGTTTAAATTGAAAATTTTCAAAATAATCACAGATTTTGTTTAGTTTATTGATTGGTGGCTTAATTAAGGAAATAGAGCCATTTTTAGGTTTGGAATTAAAAAATTTCAAAATGATAACCGATTTTGTTTAATTTATTGATTGGAGGCTTATTTAAGGAAATAGAGCCACTTTTAGGTTTAAATTGAAAATTTTCAAAATGATCACAGATTTTGTTTAGTTTATTGATTGGTGGCTTAATTAAAGAAATAGAGCCACTTTTAGGTTTGGAATTAAAAAAATTCAAAATGATCACAGATTTTGTTTAGTTTATTGATTGGTGGCTTAATTAAGGAAATAGAGCCATTTTTAGTTTTAAAATTAAACATTTTCAAAATGATCACAGATTTTGTTTAGTTTGTTGATTGGAGGCTTATTTAAGGAAATAGAGTCATTTTTAGTTTTAAAATTAAACATTTTCAAAATGATAACCGATTTTGTTTAATTTATTGATTGGAGGCTTATTTAAGGAAATAGAGCCACTTTTAGGTTTAAATTGAAAATTTTCAAAATGAACACAGATTTTGTTTAGTTTATTGATTGGTGGCTTAATTAAGGAAATAGAGCCATTTTTAGGTTTGGAATTAAAAAATTTCAAAATGATAACCGATTTTGTTTAATTTATTGATTGGAGGCTTATTTAAGGAAATAGAGCCACTTTTAGGTTTAAATTGAAAATTTTCAAAATGATCACAGATTTTGTTTAGTTTATTGATTGGTGGCTTAATTAAGGAAATAGAGCCATTTTTAGGTTTGGAATTAAAAAATTTCAAAATGATAACCGATTTTGTTTAATTTATTGATTGGAGGCTTATTTAAAGAAATAGAGCCATTTTTAGTTTTAAAATTAAAAATTTTCAAAATGATCACAGATTTTGTTTAGTTTGTTGATTGGAGGCTTATTTAAGGAAATAGAGCCATTTTTAGGTTTAAAATTAAAAATTTTCAAAATGATCACAGATTTTGTTTAGTTTGTTGATTGGAGGCTTATTTAAGGAAATAGAGCCACTTTTAGGTTTGGAATTAAAAATTTTCAAAATGATCACAGATTTTGTTTAGTTTGTTGATTGGAGGCTTATTTAAGGAAATAGAGCCACTTTTAGGTTTAAATTGAAAATTTTCAAAATGATCACAGACTTTGTTTAGTTTGTTGATTGGAGGCTTAATTAAGGAAATAGAGCCACTTTTAGGTTTGGAAATAAAAAATTTCAAAATGATCACAGATTTTGTTTAGTTTATTGATTGGAGGCTTAATTAAGGAAATAGAGCCATTTTTAGGTTTGGAATTAAAAAATTTCAAAATGATAACCGATTTTGTTTAGTTTATTGATTGGAGGCTTAATTAAGGAAATAGAGCCATTTTTAGGTTTGGAATTAAAAAATTTCAAAATGATAACCGATTTTGTTTAGTTTATTGATTGGAGGCCTATTTAAAGAAATAGAGCCAATTTTAGGTTTAAATTGAAAATTTTCAAAATGATCACAGATTTTGTTTAGTTTGTTGATTGGAGGCCTATTTAAAGAAATAGAGCCATTTTTAGGTTTAAATTGAAAATTTTCAAAATGATCACAGATTTTGTTTAGAGCCATTTTTAGGTTTGGAATTAAAAAATTTTAAAATGATCACAGATTTTGCTTAGTTTGTTGATTGGAGGCTTATTTAAAGAAATAGAGCCATTTTTAGTTTTAAAATTAAAAATTTTCAAAATGATAACCGATTTTGTTTAATTTATTGATTGGAGGCTTATTTAAGGAAATAGAGCCACTTTTAGGTTTAAATTGAAAATTTTCAAAATGATCACAGATTTTGTTTAGAGCCATTTTTAGGTTTGGAATTAAAAAATTTTAAAATGATCACAGATTTTGTTTAGTTTGTTGATTGGAGGCCTATTTAAAGAAAAAGAGCCAATTTTTAGGTTTAAAATTGAAAATTTTCAAAATGATCACAGATTTTGTTTATTTTGTTGATTGGAGGCTTATTTAAAGAAATAGAGCCATTTTTAGGTTTAAAATTTAAAATTTTCAAAATGATCACAGATTTTGTTTATTTTGTTGATTGGAGGCTTATTTAAAGAAATAGAGCCATTTTTAGATTTAAATTTGAAAATTTTCAAAATGATCACAGATTTTGTTTATTTTGTTGATTGGAGGCTTATTTAAAGAAATAGAGCCGTTTTTAGGTTTAAAATTTAAAATTTTCAAAATGATCATAGATTTTGTTTATTTTGTTGATTGGAGGCTTATTTAAAGAAATAGAGCCATTTTTAGGTTTAAAATTTAAAATTTTCAAAATGATCACAGATTTTGTTTAGTTTGTTGATTGGAGGCTTATTTAAGGAAATAGAGCCATTTTTAGGTTTAAAATTGAAAATTTTCAAAATGATCATAGATTTTGTTTAATTTGTTGATTGGAGGCTTATTTAAAGAAATAGAGCCATTTATAGGCTTAAAATTGAAAATTTTCAAAATGATCACAGATTTTGTTTATTTTGTTGATTGGAGGCTTATTTAAAGAAATAGAGCCATTTTGAGGTTTAAAATTGAAAATTTTCAAAATGATCATAGATTTTGTTTTGTTTGTTGAGTGGAGGCTTATTTAAAGAAATAGAGCCATTTTTAGGTTTAAAATTTAAAATTTTCAAAATGATCATAGATTTTGTTTATTTTGTTGATTGGAGGCTTATTTAAAGAAATAGAGCCATTTTTAGGTTTAAAATTTAAAATTTTCAAAATGATCACAGATTTTGTTTAGTTTGTTGATTGGAGGCTTATTTAAGGAAATAGAGCCATTTTTCGGTTTAAAATTGAAAATTTTCAAAATGATCACAGATTTTGTTTAGTTTGTTGATTGGAGGCTTATTTAAGGAAATAGAGCCATTTTTAGGTTTAAAATTGAAAATTTCAAAATGATCATAGATTTTGTTTAGTTTGTTGAGTGGAGGCTTATTTAAAGAAATAGAGCCATTTTTAGGTTTAAAATTGAAAATTTTCAAAATGATCACAGATTTTGTTTAGTTTGTTGATTGGAGGCTTATTTAAGGAAATAGAGCCATTTTTCGGTTTAAAATTGAAAATTTTCAAAATGATCACAGATTTTGTTTAGTTTGTTGATTGGAGGCTTATTAAAGGAAATAGAGCCATTTTTAGGTTTAAAATTGAAAATTTTCAAAATGATCACAGATTTTGTTTAGTTTGTTGATTGGAGGCTTATTTAAGGAAATAGAGCCATTTTTAGGTTTAAAATTGAAAATTTTCAAAATGATCATAGATTTTGTTTAGTTTGTTGATTGGAGGCTTATTTAAGGAAATAGAGCCATTTTTAGGTTTAAAATTGAAAATTTTCAAAATGATCACAGATTTTGTTTATTTTGTTGATTGGAGGCTTATTTAAAGAAATAGAGCCATTTTTAGGTTTAAAATTTAAAATTTTCAAAATGATCACAGATTTTGTTTAGTTTGTTGATTGGAGGCTTATTTAAGGAAATAGAGACATTTTTAGGTTTAAAATTAAAATTTTCAAAATGATCATAGATTTTGTTTAGTTTGTTGAGTGGAGGCTTATTTAAAGAAATAGAGCCATTTTTAGGTTTAAAATTGAAAATTTTCAAAATGATCATAGATTTTGTTTTGTTTGTTGAGTGGAGGCTTATTTAAAGAAATAGAGCCATTTTTAGGTTTAAAATTGAAAATTTTCAAAATGATCACAGATTTTGTTTAGTTTGTTGATTGGAGGCTTATTTAAGGAAATAGAGCCATTTTTAGGTTTAAAATTGAAAATTTTCAAAATGATCATAGATTTTGGTTTAGTTTGTTGATTGGAGGCTTATTTAAAGAAATAGAGCCATTTTTAGGTTTAAAATTGAAAATTTTCAAAATGATCACAGATTTTGTTTAGTTTGTTGATTGGAGGCTTATTTAAGGAAATAGAGCCATTTTTAGGTTTAAAATTGAAAATTTTCAAAATGATCACAGATTTTGTTTAGTTTGTTGATTGGAGGCTTATTTAAGGAAATAGAGCCATTTTTAGGTTTAAAATTGAAAATTTTCAAAATGATCATAGATTTGGTTTAGTTTGTTGATTGGAGGCTTATTTAAGGAAATAGAGCCATTTTTAGGTTTAAAATTGAAAATTTTCAAAATGATCATAGATTTTGTTTAATTTGTCGGTTGGAGGCTTATTTAAAGAAATAGAGCCATTTTTAGGTTTAAAATTGAAAATTTTCAAAATGATCATAGATTCTGTTTAGTTTGTTGATTGGAGGCTTATTTAAGGAAATAGAGCCATTTTTAGGTTTAAAATTTAAAATTTTCAAAATGATCACAGATTTTGTTTAGTTTGTTGAATCATAGATTTGTTTAATTGTTGATTGGAGGCTTATTTAAGGAAATGGAGCCATTTTTAGGTTTAAAATTGAAAATTTTCAAAATGATCACAGATTTTGTTTATTTTGTTGATTGGAGGCTTATTTAAAGAAATAGAGCCATTTTTAGGTTTAAAATTGAAAATTTTCAAAATGATCATAGATTTGGTTTTGTTTGTTGAGTGGAGGCTTATTTAAAGAAATAGAGCCATTTTTAGGTTTAAAATTGAAAATTTTCAAAATGATCACAGATTTTGTTTAGTTTGTTGATTGGAGGCTTATTTAAGGAAATAGAGCCATTTTTAGGTTTAAAATTAAAAATTTTCAAAATGATCACAGATTTTGTTTAGTTTGTTGATTGGAGGCTTATTTAAGGAAATAGAGCCATTTTTAGGTTTAAAATTAAAATTTTCAAAATGATCACAGATTTTGTTTAGTTTGTTGATTGGAGGCTTATTTAAGGAAATAGAGCCATTTTTAGGTTTAAAATTGAAAATTTTCAAAATGATCACAGATTTTGTTTATTTGTTGATTGGAGGCTTATTTAAAGAAATAGAGCCATTTTTAGGTTTAAAATTGAAAATTTTCAAAATGATCACAGATTTTGTTTAGTTTGTTGATTGGAGGCTTATTTAAGGAAATAGAGCCATTTTTAGGTTTAAAATTGAAAATTTTCAAAATGATCACAGATTTTGTTTAGTTTGTTGATTGGAGGCTTATTTAAAGAAATAGAGCCATTTTTAGGTTTAAAATTGAAAATTTTCAAAATGATCACAGATTTTGTTTAATTTGTTGATTGGAGGCTTATTTAAAGAAATAGAGCCATTTTTAGGTTTAAAATTGAAAATTTTCAAAATGATCACAGATTTTGTTTAGTTTGTTGATTGGAGGCTTATTTAAGGAAATAGAGCCATTTTTAGGTTTAAAATTGAAAATTTTCAAAATGATCACAGATTTTGTTTAGTTTGTTGATTGGAGGCTTATTTAAGGAAATAGAGCCATTTTTAGGTTTAAAATTGAAAATTTTCAAAATGATCACAGATTTTGTTTAATTTGTTGATTGGAGGCTTATTTAAGGAAATAGAGCCATTTTTAGGTTTAAAATTGAAAATTTTCAAAATGATCACAGATTTTGTTTAGTTTGTTGATTGGAGGCTTATTTAAGGAAATAGAGCCATTTTTAGGTTTAAAATTGAAAATTTTCAAAATGATCACAGATTTTGTTTATTTGTTGATTGGAGGCTTATTTAAGGAAATAGAGCCATTTTTAGGTTTAAAATTGAAAATTTTCAAAATGATCACAGATTTTGTTTAATTTGTTGATTGGAGGCTTATTTAAAGAAATAGAGCCATTTTTAGGTTTAAAATTGAAAATTTTCAAAATGATCACAGATTTTGTTTAGTTTGTTGATTGGAGGCTTATTTAAGGAAATAGAGCCATTTTTAGGTTTAAAATTGAAAATTTTCAAAATGATCACAGATTTTGTTTAATTTGTTGATTGGAGGCTTATTTAAGGAAATAGAGCCATTTTTAGGTTTAAAATTGAAAATTTTCAAAATGATCACAGATTTTGTTTAGTTTGTTGATTGGAGGCTTATTTAAAGAAATAGAGCCATTTTTAGGTTTAAAATTGAAAATTTTCAAAATGATCACAGATTTTGTTTAGTTTGTTGATTGGAGGCTTATTTAAAGAAATAGAGCCATTTTTAGGTTTAAAATTGAAAATTTTCAAAATGATCACAGATTTTGTTTAGTTTGTTGATTGGAGGCTTATTTAAAGAAATAGAGCCATTTTTAGGTTTAAAATTGAAAATTTTCAAAATGATCACAGATTTTGTTTAGTTTGTTGATTGGAGGCTTATTTAAAGAAATAGAGCCATTTTTAGGTTTAAAATTGAAAATTTTCAAAATGATCACAGATTTTGTTTAGTTTGTTGATTGGAGGCTTATTTAAGGAAATAGAGCCATTTTTAGGTTTAAAATTGAAAATTTTCAAAATGATCACAGATTTTGTTTAGTTTGTTGATTGGAGGCTTATTTAAGGAAATAGAGCCATTTTTAGGTTTAAAATTGAAAATTTTCAAAATGATCACAGATTTTGTTTAATTTGTTGATTGGAGGCTTATTTAAAGAAATAGAGCCATTTTTAGGTTTAAAATTGAAAATTTTCAAAATGATCACAGATTTTGTTTAGTTTGTTGATTGGAGGCTTATTTAAGGAAATAGAGCCATTTTTAGGTTTAAAATTGAAAATTTTCAAAATGATCACAGATTTTGTTTATTTTGTTGATTGGAGGCTTATTTAAAGAAATAGAGCCATTTTTAGGTTTAAAATTGAAAATTTTCAAAATGATCACAGATTTTGTTTAGTTTGTTGATTGGAGGCTTATTTAAGGAAATAGAGCCATTTTTAGGTTTAAAATTGAAAATTTTCAAAATGATCACAGATTTTGTTTAGTTTGTTGATTGGAGGCTTATTTAAGGAAATAGAGCCATTTTTAGGTTTAAAATTGAAAATTTTCAAAATGATCACAGATTTTGTTTAGTTTGTTGATTGGAGGCTTATTTAAGGAAATAGAGCCATTTTTAGGTTTAAAATTGAAAATTTTCAAAATGATCACAGATTTTGTTTAGTTTGTTGATTGGAGGCTTATTTAAAGAAATAGAGCCATTTTTAGGTTTAAAATTGAAAATTTTCAAAATGATCACAGATTTTGTTTAGTTTGTTGATTGGAGGCTTATTTAAGGAAATAGAGCCATTTTTAGGTTTAAAATTGAAAATTTTCAAAATGATCACAGATTTTGTTTAGTTTGTTGATTGGAGGCTTATTTAAAGAAATAGAGCCATTTTTAGGTTTAAAATTGAAAATTTTCAAAATGATCACAGATTTTGTTTAGTTTGTTGATTGGAGGCTTATTTAAGGAAATAGAGCCATTTTTAGGTTTAAAATTGAAAATTTTCAAAATGATCACAGATTTTGTTTAGTTTGTTGATTGGAGGCTTATTTAAAGAAATAGAGCCATTTTTAGGTTTAAAATTAAAATTTTCAAAATGATCACAGATTTTGTTTATTTGTTGATTGGAGGCTTATTTAAAGAAATAGAGCCATTTTTAGGTTTAAAATTGAAAATTTTCAAAATGATCACAGATTTTGTTTATTTGTTGATTGGAGGCTTATTTAAGGAAATAGAGCCATTTTTAGGTTTAAAATTGAAAATTTTCAAAATGATCACAGATTTTGTTTAGTTTGTTGATTGGAGGCTTATTTAAGGAAATAGAGCCATTTTTAGGTTTAAAATTGAAAATTTTCAAAATGATCACAGATTTTGTTTAGTTTGTTGATTGGAGGCTTATTTAAGGAAATAGAGCCATTTTTAGGTTTAAAATTGAAAATTTTCAAAATGATCACAGATTTTGTTTAGTTTGTTGATTGGAGGCTTATTAAGGAAATAGAGCCATTTTTAGGTTTAAAATTGAAAATTTTCAAAATGATCACAGATTTTGTTTAGTTTGTTGATTGGAGGCTTATTTAAGGAAATAGAGCCATTTTTAGGTTTAAAATTGAAAATTTTCAAAATGATCACAGATTTTGTTTAGTTTGTTGATTGGAGGCTTATTTAAGGAAATAGAGCCATTTTTAGGTTTAAAATTGAAAATTTTCAAAATGATCACAGATTTTGTTTAGTTTGTTGATTGGAGGCTTATTTAAGGAAATAGAGCCATTTTTAGGTTTAAAATTGAAAATTTTCAAAATGATCACAGATTTTGTTTAGTTTGTTGATTGGAGGCTTATTTAAAGAAATAGAGCCATTTTTAGGTTTAAAATTGAAAATTTTCAAAATGATCACAGATTTTGTTTAGTTTGTTGATTGGAGGCTTATTTAAGGAAATAGAGCCATTTTTAGGTTTAAAATTGAAAATTTTCAAAATGATCACAGATTTTGTTTAGTTTGTTGATTGGAGGCTTATTTAAAGAAATAGAGCCATTTTTAGGTTTAAAATTGAAAATTTTCAAAATGATCACAGATTTTGTTTAGTTTGTTGATTGGAGGCTTATTTAAGGAAATAGAGCCATTTTTAGGTTTAAAATTGAAAATTTTCAAAATGATCACAGATTTTGTTTAGTTTGTTGATTGGAGGCTTATTTAAAGAAATAGAGCCATTTTTAGGTTTAAAATTGAAAATTTTCAAAATGATCACAGATTTTGTTTAGTTTGTTGATTGGAGGCTTATTTAAGGAAATAGAGCCATTTTTAGGTTTAAAATTGAAAATTTTCAAAATGATCACAGATTTTGTTTAGTTTGTTGATTGGAGGCTTATTTAAAGGAAATAGAGCCATTTTTAGGTTTAAAATTGAAAATTTTCAAAATGATCACAGATTTTGTTTAGTTTGTTGATTGGAGGCTTATTTAAGAAATAGAGCCATTTTTAGGTTTAAAATTGAAAATTTTCAAAATGATCACAGATTTTGTTTAGTTTGTTGATTGGAGGCTTATTTAAAGAAATAGAGCCATTTTTAGGTTTAAAATTGAAAATTTTCAAAATGATCACAGATTTTGTTTAGTTTGTTGATTGGAGGCTTATTTAAGGAAATAGAGCCATTTTTAGGTTTAAAATTGAAAATTTTCAAAATGATCACAGATTTTGTTTAGTTTGTTGATTGGAGGCTTATTTAAAGGAAATAGAGCCATTTTTAGGTTTAAAATTGAAAATTTTCAAAATGATCACAGATTTTGTTTAGTTTGTTGATTGGAGGCTTATTTAAGGAAATAGAGCCATTTTTAGGTTTAAAATTGAAAATTTTCAAAATGATCACAGATTTTGTTTAGTTTGTTGATTGGAGGCTTATTTAAAGAAATAGAGCCATTTTTAGGTTTAAAATTGAAAATTTTCAAAATGATCACAGATTTTGTTTAGTTTGTTGATTGGAGGCTTATTTAAGGAAATAGAGCCATTTTTAGGTTTAAAATTGAAAATTTTCAAAATGATCACAGATTTTGTTTAGTTTGTTGATTGGAGGCTTATTTAAGGAAATAGAGCCATTTTTAGGTTTAAAATTGAAAATTTTCAAAATGATCACAGATTTTGTTTAGTTTGTTGATTGGAGGCTTATTTAAGGAAATAGAGCCATTTTTAGGTTTAAAATTGAAAATTTTCAAAATGATCACAGATTTTGTTTAGTTTGTTGATTGGAGGCTTATTTAAGGAAATAGAGCCATTTTTAGGTTTAAAATTGAAAATTTTCAAAATGATCACAGATTTTGTTTAGTTTGTTGATTGGAGGCTTATTTAAGGAAATAGAGCCATTTTTAGGTTTAAAATTGAAAATTTTCAAAATGATCACAGATTTTGTTTAGTTTGTTGATTGGAGGCTTATTTAAAGAAATAGAGCCATTTTTAGGTTTAAAATTGAAAATTTTCAAAATGATCACAGATTTTGTTTAGTTTGTTGATTGGAGGCTTAATTAAGGAAATAGAGCCATTTTTAGGTTTAAAATTGAAAATTTTCAAAATGATCACAGATTTTGTTTAGTTTGTTGATTGGAGGCTTATTTAAGGAAATAGAGCCATTTTTAGGTTTAAAATTGAAAATTTTCAAAATGATCACAGATTTTGTTTAGTTTGTTGATTGGAGGCTTATTTAAGGAAATAGAGCCATTTTTAGGTTTAAAATTGAAAATTTTCAAAATGATCACAGATTTTGTTTAGTTTGTTGATTGGAGGCTTATTTAAGGAAATAGAGCCATTTTTAGGTTTAAAATTGAAAATTTTCAAAATGATCACAGATTTTGTTTAGTTTGTTGATTGGAGGCTTATTAAGGAAATAGAGCCATTTTTAGGTTTAAAATTGAAAATTTTCAAAATGATCACAGATTTTGTTTAGTTTGTTGATTGGAGGCTTATTAAGGAAATAGAGCCATTTTTAGGTTTAAAATTGAAAATTTTCAAAATGATCACAGATTTTGTTTAGTTTGTTGATTGGAGGCTTATTTAAAGAAATAGAGCCATTTTTAGGTTTAAAATTGAAAATTTTCAAAATGATCACAGATTTTGTTTAGTTTGTTGATTGGAGGCTTATTTAAAGAAATAGAGCCATTTTTAGGTTTAAAATTGAAAATTTTCAAAATGATCACAGATTTTGTTTAGTTTGTTGATTGGAGGCTTATTTAAGGAAATAGAGCCATTTTTAGGTTTAAAATTGAAAATTTTCAAAATGATCACAGATTTTGTTTAGTTTGTTGATTGGAGGCTTATTTAAGGAAATAGAGCCATTTTTAGGTTTAAAATTGAAAATTTTCAAAATGATCACAGATTTTGTTTAGTTTGTTGATTGGAGGCTTATTTAAGGAAATAGAGCCATTTTTAGGTTTAAAATTGAAAATTTTCAAAATGATCACAGATTTTGTTTAGTTTGTTGATTGGAGGCTTATTTAAGGAAATAGAGCCATTTTTAGGTTTAAAATTGAAAATTTTCAAAATGATCACAGATTTTGTTTAGTTTGTTGATTGGAGGCTTATTTAAGGAAATAGAGCCATTTTTAGGTTTAAAATTGAAAATTTTCAAAATGATCACAGATTTTGTTTAGTTTGTTGATTGGAGGCTTATTTAAGGAAATAGAGCCATTTTTAGGTTTAAAATTGAAAATTTTCAAAATGATCACAGATTTTGTTTAGTTTGTTGATTGGAGGCTTATTTAAAGAAATAGAGCCATTTTTAGGTTTAAAATTGAAAATTTTCAAAATGATCACAGATTTTGTTTAGTTTGTTGATTGGAGGCTTATTTAAGAAATAGAGCCATTTTTAGGTTTTAAAATTGAAAATTTTCAAAATGATCACAGATTTGTTTAGTTTGTTGATTGGAGGCTTATTAAGGAAATAGAGCCATTTTTAGGTTTAAAATTGAAAATTTTCAAAATGATCACAGATTTTGTTTAGTTTGTTGATTGGAGGCTTAATTAAGGAAATAGAGCCATTTTTAGGTTTAAAATTAAAAATTTTCAAAATGATCACAGATTTTGTTTAGTTTGTTGATTGGAGGCTTATTAAGGAAATAGAGCCATTTTTAGTTTTAAAATTAAAAATTTTCAAAATGATCACAGATTTTGTTTAGTTTGTTGATTGGAGGCTTATTTAAGGAAATAGAGCCATTTTTAGGTTTAAAATTGAAAATTTTCAAAATGATCACAGATTTTGTTTAGTTTGTTGATTGGAGGCTTATTTAAGGAAATAGAGCCATTTTTAGGTTTAAAATTGAAAATTTTCAAAATGATCACAGATTTGTTTAGTTTGTTGATTGGAGGCTTATTTAAGGAAATAGAGCCATTTTTAGGTTTAAAATTGAAAATTTTCAAAATGATCACAGATTTTGTTTAGTTTGTTGATTGGAGGCTTATTTAAAGAAATAGAGCCATTTTTAGGTTTAAAATTGAAAATTTTCAAAATGATCACAGATTTTGTTTAGTTTGTTGATTGGAGGCTTAATTAAGGAAATAGAGCCATTTTTAGGTTTAAAATTGAAAATTTTCAAAATGATCACAGATTTTGTTTAGTTGTTGATTGGAGGCTTATTAAGGAAATAGAGCCATTTTTAGGTTTTAAAATTGAAAAATTTTCAAAATGATCACAGATTTTGTTTAGTTTGTTGATTGGAGGCTTATTTAAAGAAATAGAGCCATTTTTAGGTTTAAATTGAAAATTTTCAAAATGATCACAGATTTTGTTTAGTTTGTTGATTGGAGGCTTAATTAAGGAAATAGAGCCATTTTTAGGTTTAAAATTGAAAATTTTCAAAATGATCACAGATTTTGTTTAGTTTGTTGATTGGAGGCTTAATTTAAGGAAATAGAGCCATTTTTAGGTTTAAAATTGAAAATTTTCAAAATGATCACAGATTTTGTTTAGTTTGTTGATTGGAGGCTTATTTAAAGAAATAGAGCCATTTTAGTTTTAAAATTGAAAATTTTCAAAATGATCACAGATTTTGTTTAGTTTGTTGATTGGAGGCTTATTAAGGAAATAGAGCCATTTTTAGGTTTAAAATTGAAAATTTTCAAAATGATCACAGATTTTGTTTAGTTTGTTGATTGGAGGCTTATTAAGGAAATAGAGCCATTTTTAGGTTTTAAAATTGAAAATTTTCAAAATGATCACAGATTTTGTTTAGTTTGTTGATTGGAGGCTTAATTAAGGAAATAGAGCCATTTTTAGGTTTAAAATTGAAAATTTTCAAAATGATCACAGATTTTGTTTAGTTTGTTGATTGGAGGCTTATTTAAGGAAATAGAGCCATTTTTAGGTTTAAAATTGAAAATTTTCAAAATGATCACAGATTTTGTTTAGTTTGTTGATTGGAGGCTTATTTAAGGAAATAGAGCCATTTTTTAGGTTTGGAATTAAAAATTTTCAAAATGATCACAGATTTTGTTTAATTTGTTGATTGGAGGCTTATTTCAAGGAAATAGAGCCATTTTTAGGTTTAAAATTTGAAAATTTTCAAAATGATCACAGATTTTGTTTAGTTTGTTGATTGGAGGCTTATTAAAGGAAATAGAGCCTTTTTAGGTTTAAAATTGAAAATTTCAAAATGATCACAGATTTTGTTTAGTTTGTTGATTGGAAGCTTAATTTAAGGAATAGAGCCATTTTTAGGTTTGGAATTGGAAAAATTTTCAAATGATCACCAGCATTTTGGTTTAACTTTATTGATTTGGGAGGCTTATTTTAAGGAAATAGAGCCAATTTTTAGTTTATAAAATTAAAAATTTTCAAAATGATCACAGATTTTGTTTATTTGTTGATTGGAGGCTTATTTAAAGAAATAGAGCCATTTTAGGTTTTAAATTGAAAATTTTCAAAATGATCACAGATTTTGTTTAGTTTGTTGATTGGAGGCTTATTTAAGGAATAGAGCCATTTTTAGGTTTAAAATTGAAAATTTCAAAATGATCACAGATTTGTTTAATTTGTTGATTGGAGGCTTATTAAAGAAATAGAGCCATTTTTAGGTTTAAAATTGAAAATTTTCAAAATGATACAGATTTTTTAGTTTGTTGATTGGAGGCTTATAAAGGAAATAGAGCCATTTTTAGTTTAAAAATTGAAAATTCAAAATGATCACAATTTGTAGTTTGTTGATTTGGATTATTAAGGAATAAGCCATTTTAGGTTAAAATTGAAAATTTTCAAAATGATCACAGATTTTGTTAGTTTGTTGATGGGAGCTTATTTAAGAAATAGAGCCATTTTTAGTTTAAATTGAAAATTTTCAAAATGATCACGATTTTGTTTAGTTTGTTGATTGAGGCTTATTTAAGAAATAGACATTTTTAGGTTTAAAATTAAATTTTCAAAATGATCACAGATTGTTTATTTGTTGATTGAGCTTATTAAAGAAATAGAGCCATTTTTAGGTTAAAATTGAAAATTTTCAAAATATCACAGATTTTGTTAGTTTGTTTTGAGCTTATTTAAAGAAATAGAGCCATTTTTAGGTTTAAAATTTAAAATTTCAAAATATCACAGATTTGTTTAGTTTGTTGATTGGAGGTTATTTAAAGACAAGAGCCTTTGAGGTTAAAATTGAAAATTTCAAAATGATCACAGAT
>PYHX02000517.1:0-30427 GCA_004302925.2 Cochliomyia hominivorax
GATCCGTTCAAGTTATGTTCTAGGTTATTTCGAGTTCAGTTCTAATTGGGTTCTGATTCTGTTCTATTTCAGTTCTAGTTTAGTTCTAGTTTATTTCTAGTTCAGTTCTGGTTCAGTTCTAGTTCAGTTCTTCTTCAGTTCTAGTTCAGTCCTGGTTCAGTTCTGGTTCAGTTCTGGTTTAGTTCTGGTTCAGTTCTACTTCAGTTCTAGTAGAGTTCTAGACCAGTTCTAGTTTAGTTCTAGTTCAGTTCTGGTTCAGCTCTACTTCAGTTCTAGTTCAGTTCTAGTTCAGTTCTGGTTTAGTTCTACTTCAGTTCTGGTTCAGTTCTACTTCAGTTCTAGTTCAGTTCTGGTTTAGTTCTACTTTAGTTCTAGTTCAGTTCTATTTCAGTTCTACTTCAGTTCTAGTTCAGTTCTGGTTTAGTTCTACTTCAGTTCTGGTTCAGTTCTATTTCAGTTCTGGTTTAGTTCTGCTTCAGTTCAAATTCATTTCTTATTCAGTTTTAATTAAGTTCAATTTCTACTCCTAAAGTTCTAGTTAAAAATTCTCTTAGTTCTGCATCAGTTCTAGTTAAGTCTAAATTTAGTTTTAATGCTGTTCTAGTTCGGTATTTGTTCCGTTCAAGCTCTGTTCTTATTTTGTTCTAGTTCGGTGCTTGTCTTGTTCCAATTCTGTTGTAGTTCGGTTCAAGTTGTTTTCTCGTTCAGTTTTAGTTCAATTAAAGTTCAGTTTTCGTTTAGTTTTAGTTCGGTTCTAGTTAAGTTTCTAGTTAAAGTTCTAGTCTGGTCTCTAGTTCAGTTCTAGTTTTTAGAGTTTTTTCTAGTGTATTTCAGAATAAATAAACATGTTTTCGTATATAAATATCTTTACATGTTTATACAAATCTAAACCTTAAAAAAAATAATAAATTGTTAAGAGGCATACAATAACAATAACTGTTATACGTATACAAATAACACTAACACTAATATATATTTAAAATGCTCTTCAAACCCAGTAAACATTTCCAAAGAAAAACTTAAATAATGAACATTTGAAAGTAAATTTTAATTGTCCATAAGTCAAACAGTGCGTATAAGTGATATTAATTAAGAGGTAAAATTAGTATTTGGCCAATAGCTCAGAAATTTTAAGGTTTAAGGCATTCAAAATGTGATAAAATTTAGTTTTAGATATAAATTAAAATTTTGTAAAAATTTTGAAAATTCTGGTAAAAAATCTACTTTTATTTCCACTTTTTGAATGATTTTAAAATGTTTTATGGGTGATTTATTTGTTAGTATAAATGTGTAACTACATACAAACTTTCGCACACACACACACCAATATTGCCGCACCACATCGTTGAAAGCTGTTGTTATATTAAGTTCACCATGAATACTAATTATGAGTAAGTATGTGTGTGTGTGTATATTTGTGTATTAGTGTGTATAGCAGCGAATGTGTTTATGAATAAATATAAACATTGAAGTGGGAATGTTGGTATTTGCATGTATTCATAACTGTATATGTGTGTATGTATATATTTCTACTTATTTTCTATTATTTTGTATGTCAGTAGTGTAAATGAGATTCGTTTCTTGTTTTTTTTTCTGCAGATTTTTAAATTTTTTTTATAAGAATGATCTTTATATTCTTTTCTTTTCTTTTCCTCTCTTCACCTTCTGCTTTCGTTTTTTCAGCTCCTGTGATGACATTAAAAATTGTGCAGGGAAAAATTATAATCATTTCCTCATTATAATTTGAGAGTTTTTTAATTAATTTCTGTTTTCGTTGTTGGTGTTTTTTTCTTTTGCGTTAAACTTTTAAATTTCTTAAGGAAAAACTTAAGTTGCAGTAATAATAAGATTTTTTGTTAAGTTAAAGTTTAAGTTTAATTGAGTAAATAATGTTTTTTTGTGGGTGAAAAGTTAATTTAGTAAAGAAATAAAGTTAAACGAGAAGAATTAAGTTTTGGTAAGTAAAACAAGTAGAAATGGTAAATTCGGTTATGTCGAATCTTCCAAATCCTCCACCACAAATACGAGTGAAGTAAACATGTTATGTTTCGTACATAAACACTCAAATATACAATCACAGATATATACAATATATAAAAGTTTTCCTAAAATTTGATTTTGGAATGGTGTAGAACAAGATTTCATTCCAATTTGTCGATTTATAACTGATAATTTTACTCAACCTGAGTTTGAACTTTGAGTTTGCTTCAGATATGGGTCTATATTTTTTAATATACTAAACCGATTTTGCTGATTTTTAATAGAAAACTCCTCAGGACTATAGCAAATATTCAGGCCAAATTTCATTGTACTCTGTGAATTATTGTGGATGTGAGCGTGCAAACAACAGACAGACAAACGGACATAGAAGAAACGACTCAGATTCTAATTTTATGCAATAATACATATAAATTTTTGGGTCTGTGGTGATTCCTTCATAGCGTTACATACGGAATGACAAAGTTAATGTACCCTCTTTACCACTAATATTGGTGGAGGGTGTAATAAAAAGAAATTTATGAAGTAAATTTGAAATATTATAAAAATAAATTTTATTGGGGAATTTTATTACAATTTTTCAGCAAAACTTATAGATTCATTTTAAACAATTTTTGATCATTTTAAAGTTAATTTTATAAGCTTTCAAATGCATTTAAAGTAATTTAAATGGCTTTTGTAGTTCCTGAGATATAAGCAAAATTGTGTCACTACCTCTTAATTAATATCAATCATACGTTCTGTAGTGTTTTTTGAAAAAAATTAGAAATTGTATAATATTATCAAGAATTTAAAATTAATTTCATCAGTATTATAAACTCATTAATATTTGGAGTTATTAAAAGTTAAGGAAATATTTTTTCATTATTAAAAAATACAAAAAATTAAAAATAAAAAATAATTGTTATTTTTTCGACAAATTTTATAACTTAAACTTATAGACTTTTTAATTAAAGCAAATTTTGTTAGAAATATAATGCATAATTACTAGTTTTTAAAGTTTTTGAAATATTGGCAAAATTGTGGCTCTTTAACTTAATTAATATTAATCATACGATCAGAGGTTCTAAAACCAAGTTCTTGGAAATAATTCTTTCACTTTTGAGTTGTTAAAGATATTTCAATATAAATTGACAAACTTTTAGCTAAGGTTTTTTAAAGTTGATTTGAATGACTGCATTTCCCCTATCTGGTCATGGATGAGGTTGGTGGCCCTCTGAAATTGGTCATTTTTTTTACTTTTTATTCTTAATTTCGCCAAAATTTGATGTATGAATTGAGACAAAAGAAATTAATAATTTTCTAAAACTTTACAAAATACACGTTTACATGTGAAAATTGTCTTTATAGTTTCAGAGATATTCAAATCGTAATAAATTGTATTTTTTAATTAAACGTGCCTAATTTTTTTTTAGAATTATCTCTAATTATGTTTTTTTTATAATTTTAGTACTCAATTAAGTTATTTTAATTACATCAAATAAAGGTAAATTTTATCAGCTTTCCAGAACACTTTAAACTATTTTTCTATCATTAATATGTTGCCAGAAATCGTAGTATTTCCTAATATACTTATATATTAATATCAATCATACGTTACTTAAGAAATTTTTAAGAATTCTTATTTTTCCTATTAAAATAAAGAAAATTCCAATAACTAATTTTATTTTGAGTATTTTAGAATTTAAAATCTTAAAAGTTAATTTCATTTTATAATATTAAAGTTCAGCGTTTCATTAATTAAATAAATATTGAAAATCATTACTTCAAAAATGCTCTTGTTACTTTAAAACTAAAACTGTGACTATAAAATATATATTCAGATAAATGTAAATTTTTTAGCTTTTAAATGTAGTTTTGTTAATTTTTCTTACTCAATTAGTTTTCTAGAAATTCCAGTTTTTCCCCACAAAACTTCTAAATAATATCAATCATACGTGACCCGTGATATTAAAATAATAAAATAATAATAATTATAAATTCTTCCTTGTTAATTTAAGAAAATTCCAATAATCAGTTTTGCTTAAAGTATTTGACAAATCTAATAGCATTAATTTTAATTTCATTATTTAGAATTTTTAATTTAATATTAAAAGTAATTTCTTAAAAAATTCTCTTGTATCTTTTTAAAAACTAAAAGTGAGTCTATTAACTAGATATTTAATAAAAGTGAATTTTCTTAGCTTTCAAGTGAAGTTTCATTGATTTTACTAACTGTATTAGTTTTTCAGAAATTTTTGTTTTTCTCCATAAATTTCTTAATTAATATCAATCATACGCAACATGTGATATTTTTAAATGTCTTTTATTTTTCACTTTTAATTTAAGAAATGTTAATGATTAGTTTTGTTTTAAGTATTTTAGAATTTTTTTAGAATTTTAAGCATTATTTTACTACGTTTAATTGTATTTCTTTACTTCGACATTTATTAATAAAATATTGAAAATCATTACTTCGACAAAATTATCTTGCAATTTCTAAAAACCAGAAATTTTAAATATTCTAAATACATCGAATAAATATAAATTTTCTTAGCTTTCCATTACAGTTTAAATTAATTTCGCATTCTTATTAGTTTCCCCAATATTCCTAATTTTTCTCACAAACCTTTTAATTAATATCAATCATACGTCACCTGGTAAATTTCAAACGACTCCTTTTGTTTATTTTTTGTTTTCTTTAAATATTTTACATTTTCCTGGAGTTCTATTCATCTGAAAATGCCTTAAGTTTTCAGTATTCCAAAAAAAATCAATATTTCTAAAACTGTTTTTATATCTTCAGAAAAAATAAATTTTACATTTTTTTAATTATATCAATTAAAAGCTTGTTTTGTTAGCTTTCCAATGCAGTTTTCATAATTCTCCTAACTTCAAAAGTTTCCCAGAAAATGCTATTTATCCTTAAACCCTTTAATTAATATCAATCATACGCCACCTGTTACATTTTTATTGATTTTGAATTTTCTGTTTTTCTATAAACAATTTTCCACGAATTTATTTCGGAAACTTTAAAAATTTTCCATAATTCATATTAAATTCCATTTTAAACCTTTTAAAAATGTAAAGCAAACAATTTTTATGTCTCGCAAAAAAAAAAAATACATTTTACATTCATTTTATTACTCTGAATATTTGTTTCTTTGTATAAGTTTAATATGTCGTAAAAATTCTACATTTTTGTTTATGTAACCTATTTTTGTTTCATATTTTCCTTAAGCAAAAAAGCTTGATTTTTTACACAAAAAATTTTATATAAAATTTTCTTTTTTTTTTTTTTTTTTGAATTTTATGATTAAAACAACTTCTTTTATGACACTCTAGACGTATGAGTGATTTTAATTATGAAATAAAAATGAGTTTTTCCTCTCTGTAATAGTAGTTGTTTATCTTTGTTGATATTTAGCGTGGTTGTTTGTCTGTTTTGTTTGCAAAAGGCAAAAAAGGAAGTAATTCTGGATAAATTTAAATTACCAAGAATTTAAATGTGAAAAAGAGTAGATTTTTCCGTAATGAAATTTTAATGTGTTGAAAACATTTCTAACAACAAAACAATAGTTTCTAAAAGAAAATGTTAGGGTTAATGGAATAAGAAAAAAAAGCAGGAAAATGAAAAAGAGAAAAACTATAAAAGAATTTGTAAAGAAAACTAGCTGGAGGGGGGGGACAAATATGTATACAATATTTAAGATGTAAATTGTACATAAAAATTAAAACCAAAGAAGACAAGAAAAAAATGCTAAAGAAAAAAGGAAATAGGACCTATAAGGTTTAGGGTTCAAGACCTTTACATATAGGAATTTTATTAGAAAAATTTACTAAAACTACAACAAAAACATAAATAAAAATTTTCAAAAATTTTATTTTTAAATTTTATTTAAATTTTTTTTCTATTTTTTCAAAATTATTTAAAACTTTTTCTTTTCCACTTTAATAGCTAAATTTCTAAGGTTTCTTTTCTAATTTAAATTTTTAAAATATCTGAAAATTTACCCAAGTTATAGAGAAATTTGTGCAAACACTCACTAATTAATATTAATCATACGTCATCAGGTGTAATTTAAACAAATATTTAATTTTCTTAGAAACCTTAAAAGTTTCTAAGAAAGTTCTTTCTATAATTTATTAAGTCATAAAATATCTCTTTCTTACCATCTAATAGCTTCCAAATAATTCATTTTTAAAGCCGAAATTCTGTTAAAGGTAAAGATTTTTTTAAATTTAAATATTTTATTTAGATTTTTTCACACTAAAACTTTAATATTTAAACTGTTTTCTTTTATTTAAGTTTTTTTGTTTGTTTGTTTTTGTTTAAACAATTTATATAATAGAGTTGTTTTTAACACCACGACTGTTTTGAAAATGACTGATGAATTGTAAGCAATTTCAATACCCCTTTTTTAGAAAAATTTCTGTTTAGCTTTTAGAGGGAGGTTTTTTTTACGCAAAAAAAAGAACCATTGACAAGCATAACTGTTTTGGGTTTTAGTTTTGCTGGAAATAAAAGAAGCCATTCAAATGTTGCAAGAGAGTGAAATGCAACAAAAAATTGAATAGAACAAAAAAATAGAACCTGTAAAACCTGCTAAAAATCATTTTATAAAACTATTCCTCTAAACTAAAGAAATGAGTACAATGATTCCAATTCAAATGGAAAAGGGTTGAGGGTTGCTAATCGCGATATTTCTATATGGAAGGCCCTTAAAAAATATGGTTAAAACTGCACTTCAAAAGCTTTTAAGCAGAATTTCTTTCTCTTTTGAAATGACAAATAATGCAAAACCCTGGAAAGAAGACTTGAGTATTAAATGTGGATTTGCTTTTAATATTTGTCGGTGGAAGACAACAATATGACATTTACTTATATTTCCCCTAATTCTTGGCATAGCAATGTCATATGGACAATACCCTTAAGGGTTTCCCTTGAATTAGGAAATGAACAGTGAAAGAAATAATTTAATAGACTTAAGATTAATGCAAAGCCTTCAGTACTGTTCTAACTATAAACTGGACTACAGTGTATAGACTACAGAGAGATCTGATAGCAGTTCAGAATATATAGCGATCTAGAGTTTAGGTTATGGACCAATCTACTGTAAAGACTATCGACTATATGCAGTTAACATAATAGACTATTGATTGATCAGTAGTAAAGACTATTCACTGATCTATAGTTAATAGAATGATCTACAGTTCAGTCTAAAGTTCAGTCTTAAGATAATATTTCAAAATATAGACTGATTTATGGTTCAAACTATAGACTTATCTGTTATTCAAGCTATAGACAGATTATAGATCATTATAGTCTGATCTATAGTTTAACTTCAGAATGATCTATAGAATTATCTATAGCCCAGACTATAAAGTGATCTAAAGATCAAACTATATAACGATCTATAATCCAAACATATATATCAGACTATAAACTGATTTATATTTCAGATTTATTTTTATATTTGGGAATACAGATTGATCTATACTTTTAAATATATACTGACAATTGACTGATCTATATTTCAGATTATAGACTGATATGTAGTTAAGAATATAGAGTGATCACTAGTTTAGATTATTGACTGATCTATGGTTCATATTTCTCCATAGATCAGTTTATAGACTGATATGTTATTTAGAATTTGGTCTGATACATAGTTCACATCATTGACTTATCTACAGCTCAGACTAAAGAACGATTTATAGTTAAGACCAAAAAAATGATCTAAAGTTTAGATTATAGACTGATCAGATTATGAACTGATCTAAACTTTATAGTATAGACTGATCTATAGTTCATGCTATTGACTGATCTCCAGCTCAGACTATGGACGGCTCTTTAGTTCAAAATATAGACTAATATATAGTTTAGAGTTAAGACTGATCTATAGTTCCATAGTGCAGATTAAAGATTTACAGTTCTATGGTTCAGACTACAGGCTATAGACTGATCTGTAGTTCATATAATGGTCTGTACTTTATACCATAGACTCATCTATAGTTTGGAGTGCAGACTGATCTATAAATTAGTGTAAAGACTGATCTATAGTACAGGCTGTTGACTGATCTCCAGCTCAGACTATAGACTGCTCTATAGTTCAGACTATGGACGGATCTTTAGTTCAGAATATAGACTAATATATAGTTGAGAGTTAAGACTGATCTATAGTTCCATAGTGCAGACTATAGGTTTATAGTTCTATGGTTCAGACTACAGGCTATTTCCCATACTACGAAGTGATCTATACTTTATAGTATAGACTGATCTATAGTTCATAGAATGATCTATAATTTAGACCATAGACTCATCTATAGTTTGGAGTAAAGACTGATTTAAAAATCAGTGTATAGACTGAGCTAAAGTTCGGACTATAGACTGCTCTATAGTTCAGACTATGGACTGATCTAGAGTTTAGAATATAGACTAATCTATAGTTCAGAGATAAGACTGACAATAAGACAATAGTTTCATAATTCAGACTATAGATTGATCTAGAGTTCAGACAAAAGGCTGATTTATAGTTCTATAGTACAGATTAAAAACTAATCTATAGTTCAGGCTATAGACCGATTGATTCAGATTATGAATTATTAAATTTTTTAACCATCTCATTTACTACATCTCACTTAGCCCATCAGTCTTCAAATTAGTTGTTAATCTGTGAGTTGTTGTTATTAAAGGATAAATCTCCTTTGCCATAGATGTCTTAGTGTTATCATCTTAAAAAGACTTATTCCTTTCACTAAAACACATAAACAAAAATACAGATAAAGAATAACAACAATAATGTGTGTGTATATTTTTTTTCTATTTCTGCTTCACTACAAAAAACAAAGAAGAAAATGCCAAAGACAAGAGGAAAATCTTTTGTTTTTCTGTTAAATATTTTAACTAAATAGAAAAAAAACTACAACAAAAAAAAATCATATATAATAGAAGAAAAATCTTTTAAATAAACTTTTCATAATAAAATAATACAAATTCTTAGCATACGAGTATAAGAGATTTTAATAGAATAAAATCAAAAGAAGAATGGTTCTGAAATTAGGTCAACACTGGCTTAAATGCTTATTATTGACTTAAAGCCGTATAGTGTTTTTCAGATATATATATGCCTAGTGAAAACACTGCTAGAGAATTAAAGGTTTTTGCTATTGTTTTTGCATTTAGTGAAAGCGCTTAAAAGTCATAAATCATAAAGAGAAATAGATTATAAACTAAACTAAAAAAAGAGGAAAATTTGAATATAAAACTGAAGGAAAACAATGGAAAAGAGATAATTTTTTCTTAGTTATTCGCATTACAAATGTAGTGATAATAAAATCTGAAAAGGAATTATTAGCTTTATTAACTTATTTAAGGGTTGGTTTTTGCATGTAATAAGATTTAAATAAATAAAAAAGTAATTTCGGGAAAATTAAATATTAATGAGTTGGAAATTTGGTGGTTTATTTAAGGATATTATAATATGTATATGTAAATGGAATGTAGGAAATTTAAAAGCTTATTTTGTTAGCATTTTGGATCATTTTCAATTTTTTGATAGCTGTTTTGCTTTGAAAGTTATACATAAATTTGTAAAATTTTCTCATAATTAATATCAATCATACGCTATAGTGTTCAAAATTAAATTTAGCTGATTTTAAGAATTTGATTGTGGAAAATCAAGAGTTTCTAATAAAATATAAATGAAAGGACTTTAACTTTAATATAAAATGATTCTCTAAAAAGGCATGGCCTGAAGCGTTAAAAAAAATTAAAGTTGCAGTAAAAATGGGTTCAAAATTTAAATGAATTTTTGTTGAATTTTCAAAAAGAGGCAAATATATTCGAGAAAACCAAGTTTGGAGTACCATTTAATACTACAATCATTGGCTATTGACTGATCTATAATCACTGGAAATACGTAACCTCTCATCACCTCGAATAAAATTTTACAGATATCGCAAAAGCTTTCAAAATTACAGAATGTAAGAACATAAATAACGTTTTGGAACCACGGCCCGCTATGATATACAATAGATTATGTGTCTTAAATTTGGATTTAAAACCTTAGTTAAGGAAATTTAGATTTTATTAGAAGAATATGAGTAAAAACGAATTAAAGTTTAAATCAAAAATTTATTAAGCAATTACAGGGGAATTTAACACAAATTCTGTTTCCAATATTATTAATTTAAAAGCCTTTTGTGTCAGCATTCAAAAAACATTTTGAATTTTGTTAAAATCTGCTCTGGTCTTTGATATATTAACAAATTCGTAAAATTACTCATAATTAATATTAATCATACGTTATGGTGTTCGAAAATTTTATTTATTAAATTCTTAGTTACAAACTCAACAAATTCCAAAGATTTTATTTTGGAATCTATTTCAAAAGAGTTTTATGAATTAATATTCATTGATTACATTATAAATCCTTTATTACTGCTATTTTTACCTCATATGATGTATATTATTATTATTATTTCATACTTAAATAGTTATTTATATTTTTAATTATATACAGACACCTGTTTGGTTTCATCTTAATGAGGAATTCAATGAATTTATAATTTTATTTAATCCAGTTAATGATTATTTTACCTGAAAGCAAAAGAGAGAAAAAATACATTGAATTAATATTAAAACTGTTAAACCATAAAAAAAGTTTATTTTTAATTTACATAATAAAACACATAATATTTTAAGGCTAACAAATGCTTAAGGAAAATCAAATTAAACCTTAAGGTTTAAAAAATCAATAATTTTCTGAGATTCTTTAGATGGTTTTTGGAAGAAATTAAAATATTTAATAGATCTAATAATATTTAAATTTTGATAAAAGTATAGACTGAGACGTATGATTAATATTAATTCAATAATATTTTTATAAATTGTAAATTTGTGCAGGAACTAATGGTCATAGTTTATTCAAAAGTTCTAGGAATTTATTTAATATGAAATTAGCAATATACACAAATTATTCATTTCAAGTCTTCTTATTAAAGTCTTTCCAAAAACACCTCCTGAAATGAACAATTTAAATTCAAACTCTTTTATTTAATATTTTATTAGTCATTTTGAGTTTATTCCATAATTTATTATTCTATTGTATTTAAGTGAACTATAATAAATATTTTATATTAAGAAAAAGCGTTTTTTTTCAATATCAAAATGTTTTTTCATTGTTATTTCCTTTAGAGACTCCTTGGAAAAAAGGTAAAATTTTGAAAGGTTCAAATAATCAATAATAAAATTTCTTTAAAGGGAAAAGGAGCAGAAAATACTAAAAACTAAATTAAAAAGTATGATGAAGTTCTTCAGATGTTAAAGCTTTTTAGTGTTAAAAAAGGAAGCTAAGAAACTTAAACATTAAAAAAGTTGAAAATGATTTAAAAACGAAAAACGAAGAAAAAATGGCAACAAAAAATAAAAATTAAAATTTATTGAAAAAATTTCCAGGATTTGTATATTTTTTAAAAATATACTGATTCTTTCAAATAAAGATAATTTTGTTAATTTTAATACTTCTTTAGAATCTCTCGAAAAAGTTCAATAGTTATAAAAATATTTAAATTTATATAAAATGAACAATAATTAATCATACGTACTATGGGCTTTCGCGCAAGATTCAGCTCTATTTCAGCTTCTTCTATATAAGTTTTAGTACAACGCTAGATCAGTTTCAGTTCTAGTACAATTTTAGTTCAGTTCTAGTACATTTTAGTTCAGCTCTAGTACAATTTATATTCAGTTCCAGTTCAGTTGCAGCTTAGTTCTATTTCAGTTTTAGTTCAGTTCTAGTTCAGTTTAAAAAATGGTTCTAGTTCAGTTCAGTAGTTTAATTCTATATCAGTTGTAGTTCATTTCAAGGCTAATTTTCCAGTTGTGTTTTAATTCTGTCCAAGTTCAGCTCTTATAAAGTTTTAGTTCTTTTCAAGTTTTGCTCAAATCTGGTTCAGTTACAATTTATCATAGTAATCATATTAAATCACACACTAGTCTATAGACTAGAAAATAAAATAATCTGTATACTAAACGATTAACTAGTCTATAGACTAGATCATAAACTAGTCTATAGACTAGATCATAAACTAGTCTATATGACTAGATCATAAACTAGTCTATATGACTAGATCATAAACTAGTCTATATGACTAGATCATAAACTAGTCTATATGACTAGATCATAAACTAGTCTATATGACTAGATCATAAACTAGTCTATATGACTAGATCATAAACTAGTCTATATGACTAGATCATAAACTAGTCTATATGACTAGATCATAAACTAGTCTATATGACTAGATCATAAACTAGTCTATTGACTAGATCATAAACTAGTCTATATGACTAGATCATAAACTAGTCTATATGACTAGATCATAAACTAGTCTATATGACTAGATCATAAACTAGTCTATATGACAGATCATAAACTAGTCTATATGACTAGATCATAAACTAGTCTATAGACTAGATCATAAACTAGTCTATTATAGACTAGATCATAAACTAGTCTATAGACTAGATCATAAACTAGTCTATAGACTAGATCATAACTAGTCTATATGACTAGATCATAAACTAGTCTATATGGACTAGATCATAAACTAGTCTAAGACTAGATCATAAACTAGTCTATATGACTAGATCATAAACTAGTCTAATAATGACTAGATCATAAACTAGTCTATTATGACTAAGATCATAAACTAGTCTATATGACTAGATCATAAACTAGTCTATATGACTAGATCATAAACTAGTCTATATGACTAGATCATAAACTAGTCTATATGACTAGATCATAAACTAGTCTATATGACTAGATCATAAACTAGTCTATATGACTAGATCATAAACTAGTCTATATGACTAGATCATAAACTAGTCTATATGACTAGATCATAAACTAGTCTATATGACTAGATCATAAACTAGTCTATATGACTAGATCATAAACTAGTCTATACTAGATCACTAGTTATTGACTAGATCATAACTAGTCTATATGACAGATCATAAACTAGTCTATATGACTAGATCATAAACTAGTCTATATGACTAGATCATAAACTAGTCTATAGACTAGATCATAAACTAGTCTATAGACTAGATCATAAACTAGTCTATAGACTAGATCATAAACTAGTCTATAGACTAGATCATAAACTGGTCAATAATCTAAAGCATAAACTAAAGAAGTCATGATTTAATCTATAGACCAGTAGTTTAAGTTCAGTTTTGATTTAATCCTGTGTCTGGCTTAAAAGCCTTTAATTGATTTTAACTCTAATATAAGACAAAAACTTAATCACAATTGAAATATTTGTTAAAACTTTATGATTTCAAAGTTTAAAACATTTTCACTATTAATATTAATCATACGCCAAAGAGCATTTTATTTAAAAACTAAATTTAGTTATTTTAATTTTATTAGTTTTCAACACTTTTATTTAAAATAATGATAATTAATAATTTAAATATGATTAAATTAATAAATTTTACTTTTTAATTACTTTAATTTAACAAGTTTTTAGTTTAAATTTTATTTAAAAACAAAAAAACTTTTATTAAATTTCATTAAATTGTTACAAAAAAAAAAAAAAAAACGTTAAATATTTCATTTAAAAAAAAAAAAACTATTTCAATTAAAATTGTTTCCAAACAGATTAAAGTGAGTGGAAGTAAAGTTTACAGCAAAAACAAAAACAGAAAAAAGAAGTAAATAAATTTAAACATACAGAGAAAATCCAGCAACAAGTGTAATTATAATACAAAGGGGTCAGTTAAATATTTGTACAAGTATTTGTACATTTTCCGACAATTCTACACAAAGAAAAAAAATACAAAAGTGTATTTGTATTATATTATTTTGTATAACAGAACAAAAAGAGGTTAAATAAATATATTTAATATTCATTGTTTTTTAATTTGAAAATGAAAATAATTTTCGTTAAAAGCCAAACAATAAAATTCAATTAGTTTTCCAAAAAAACAAATAGAAAATTTTATTATTTTTTTGGAAAATTTTAATAGAAACAACAGTGATTAGCTTTCAGAAAAAAATGATATTAGGATTTGCCAAATCTTCAATACCCTCCACCACAAATGCAGTAAATACATTATGCTTCGTGCATACACACTTACATATGTACTCACAGACATAACACAGAAACACTTACTGAGTCATAAATTCAGTTATGTTTTTGGCTATAACTTTTTTCTACTGAACCGATTTGATATGGCAAATTAAATAGAATTTGTCGATTTAATAATGGACTTTTTGTAAAAATTCTTCGCTTAATATCAGTCGTCTATAACTTTAAATATATTGTACGGATTTTGCTGGTTTTAAATCGGAAGTTTATCTGGATTATAACAAATACTCAGGCCAACTTTTTTTAAGCTCTGTCAATTATTGTGGATATGAACATGTCAAAAACAGACTGACAGACAACAGACGGACGTGGCTAAGTCGACTCATATTTTAAACGGTAATTAAGTACGTATATATTACTGCAATATTTCATTCTAATCTGTTGATTTATAGTTGATTTTTTTACTAAAGTTCTGCCCTTGAACTTAGAGGTTGCCTCAGACATCGGTCTATATCTTTTAATACTCTGAACAGATTTTGCTGATTTTAAATAGGAAACTTCTAAATAATATAGCAAATACTCAGGCGAAATTTTATTGAGCTCTGTCGATTATTGTAGAAGTGAGCGTGCCAACAACAGATAGACACACAGATAGACAGACAGATCGACTAAATCGATTCAGTTTTAGACTTGAAGTTAAAATATATATACATAATGGGTTCTAAAATGATTCCTTCTAAGCGTTACACACAGAATGACAAAGCTAACATACTCTCTTCACCACTTGTGCTGGTGTAGGAGTATAAAAATAATATTAAATATTTTTTATTTAAAAATTTTATTAAATAAATTTTTGAAATATTTTCATTTAAATAAAACAAATTAAAGCTAATTTTGTTGTTTTTCTAAAACAATTGAAATAATTTGAAAATATTTCTTGATTACAAAGTTATAAATAGATTTGTTAAATTAAGTCAAAATTAATATTAATCATACGCTTTGGGGGGAAAATAATGTAAATATTTAAAAAATCGAAAAAAGTAAAGAAATTTTAAAAGGAATTTAATTATACTTAACACATAATTTTATATTAGTAATTAGTGATTAAATTAATTAAATTAAATCATATGTTTTTACAATTCATATTAATTATACGTCATTGAATTTCAAGAAAAACTGTTGTATTTTCTCGAAAATTACTAAAATCCCTATAAGATTTTCTTATTTTCAATTATCCTTTATTTTTAATCACATTTATTTTATTTACCACAATATTTTCGTATTAATTTCATTATCCTTATTATCTCACTCATTCTGGTTGTTATTTGTGATGATTTCCTAAGAACCATTAAGACTGTTTTTCACTAAACAAAGATTAAAATTGTTGCTGCATAGGAAAATATACCATGTAAATATAGATAAAACAACTTTAAAGATGAGTCGTTTGATATATTAAAAAGGAATTAATACGTGAAGAAAATTGTTATAAGGAGAATACGATGACAAATTTTGTATTAGACTAGATCATAAATCTAGTCTATAGACTAGATCATAAATCTAGTCTATAGACTAGATCATAAATCTAGTCTATAGACTAGATCATAAATCTAGTCTATAGACTAGATCATAAATCTAGTCTATAGACTAGATCATAAATCTAGTCTATAGACTAGATCATAAATCTAGTCTATAGACTAGATCATAAATCTAGTCTATAGACTAGATCATAAATCTAGTCTATAGACTAGATCATAAATCTAGTCTATAGACTAGATCATAAATCTAGTCTATAGACTAGATCATAAATCTAGTCTATAGACTAGATCATAAATCTAGTCTATAGACTAGATAAATCTAGTCTATAGACTAGATCATAAATCTAGTCTATAGACTAGATCATAAATCTAGTCTATAGACTAGATCATAAATCTAGTCTATAGACTAGATCATAAATCTAGTCTATAGACTAGATCATAAATCTAGTCTATAGACTAGATCATAAATCTAGTCTATAGACTAGATCATAAATCTAGTCTATAGACTAGATCATAAATCTAGTCTATAGACTAGATCATAAATCTAGTCTATAGACTAGATCATAAATCTAGTCTATAGACTAGATCATAAATCTAGTCTATAGACTAGATCATAAATCTAGTCTATAGACTAGGTCGTTTACTAGACTTTGCTTTACATTTGTCTATTTTCCAGTCTTATGATATACATTTTCGTATGTCTACAAATAACAACGCCTACAAATTTGCGTTAATTTTCCTATCTTTTCACCTACTGACCCGACTTTAATCTTCCCCCCAAAATCTATTTAAAAAACAATTTTACTAAACAAAATCACTTTTACTAATTTAAGGCAAATTAAAATGCAGACATAAACTTATTGCCAAAAATGGTTGTATATTTTTTCCTCTTCTATTATAATTTAGCTGCAAACAAGTTAAAGTAATTATTTTATATCATTTCTAGCTTTTATAGTAAGAAAATGATAAATTATTACAAAATAATTGGAGAAGATTTTTTTGGCAAACTATAAAACACAAATAAAATTTGATGTAGAACAAGAATAAATGAAAATGAAAACAAGTAATTTACAAATTCAAGGCTTCACTCCATAAACTGAGGATAATAAAATAAAAATTTTGAGGAAATTTGTATAAACAAATTGCATAATGATATTAAATAATTAAAATTTAAAGAAATTAAGAGAAAATATCATTTTTATAATGAATTAAAACATTGTTGCAAATATATTAGCAAGATTTTTATAAAACTAATTAAAATTTATCAGCAAGGTTTTAAGTAGAGTAAAGCTATGTTTGCTTAGTTTTAGAATTAGTTTAAATTTTTTAAATATCTCTGATAGTTTGAAGTTATTTCAATTTTAGTAAAATTTAGTCATAATTAATATCAATCATACGCTCTGTTGCAAAATTTAAGAAATAATCTAAAAATTAAGCAATTTAAAGGCTTTCAAATGATTTAAATTATACAAATACTTTATAAGTATTTCATTTATATATTCTGCTATAAAAATTATAACTTTTCACAATATAATTTTAATTATTTTCATGACAAACAACATCAGCTTACATACGCATATCGTAAAATTAATGTTAATAATTCTCATAACAAAAAAAAAAGTAAATAAAGTCTTCTGTCAGCATCGAAAAAAATAAAAATACAAACAAAAATTACAACAAAGATTTTAATTCGCAAAAGTCGAAAACCTAAATAAGTATAAATTCCTCCTTTTTGTTCCAAATCGAAATAAAACCTTAAACATCAGCAAAATCTTTGGAATTAAAAGCCTGAATATACAAACAAATAATTTGTGAATATTAAAATACTAACAAAACATCACATTAAAACAAACATGTGTATGTGTGTGTGTGTGTGTGCATGTTTGTATTATGTATCGAGTTATTTAATGCCTCTAGAGCTTTTTTAATGACAATAAAGTTTCGAGCAACAACACAAATCTAACAACTTTGTTCGATAATAGTCCGATACTGGTAACGAAATTTTCACAACAACAAAAAAAAGGAATAATATCTTTTATGGAAAATCAATAAACAACAATTTTATAAATAAGTTAAAATTTACACACAAACACACTTTTATAGATACAAAGATTTATACATGTGTATGGCTTCCTGTGAACAACAACTCACATGTTTGAGAAATACATAATAAATGAAACAGTGACAATGTCGTATAAAGGGTGATCAAATAACAGCAAACACAAAAAATAGTCTACAGATTTAGTCATTGACTAAATAGTCTAATATATAGACCAAATTATAATCTATAGACTTGATAGATTATGGTCTAATCTATTATAGACTAGATTACGGTCTTATCTATTATAGACTAGATTGTGGTCTAATCTATTATAGACTAAATTATGGTCTAATCTATTTTAGACTAGATTATGGTCTAATCTATTATAGACTAGATTATGGTCTAATCTATTATAGACTAAATTATGGTCTAATCTATTTTAGACTAGATTATGGTCTAATCTATTTTAGACTAGATTATGGTCTAATCTATTTTAGACTAGATTATGGTCTAATCTATTATAGACTAGATTATGGTCTAATCTATTTTAGACTAGATTATGGTCTAATCTATTTTAGACTAGATTATGGTCTAATCTATTTTAGACTAGATTATGGTCTAATCTATTATAGACTAGATTATGGTCTAATCTATTATAGACTAAATTATGGTCTAATCTATTTTAGACTAGATTATGGTCTAATCTATTTAGACTAGATTATGGTCTAATCTATTATAGACTAGATTATGGTCTAATCTATTATAGACTAGATTATGGTCTAATCTATTTTAGACTAGATTATGGTCTAATCTATTATAGACTAGATTATGGTCTAATCTATTATAGACTTGATTATGGTCTAATCTATTATAGACTAGATTATGGTCTAATCTATAAACTGAAGTCTAAGAAGAGTTTGTTATATAGTTCATTGATAAGACTATAATAGTCTATTATAAAGACTACTGAATATTCTTTATAAAGTCTCTAAATAGATTATAGAATAGAGAATAGACTAAAGAATAGTTTATTATATAGACTACAGTTTAGTCTATTATATTGACTATAAGTAGTCTTTTACTTGGAACTCGACTAATCACCCATTATTAATAAACCGCAAAACGTTAAAATTTATTTTATACTCTAAACAGGCACGAAGAGGATAAAATTTCATGATTTTGTGACAAAACATATAAACTCCCCCTTTTTCGTCCCAACACTGATTTGTATTTCTAAATATATAAATATAGAAGTGTAAGTGAGTGTGTGTATTTGTATTTGGCCGTAGGAGTGCTGCATTAAAAGTTAAATCAAGTTGAACAAATGAGACCAATTAACTCTTTACTTTCTAACTAAATTTAATGTTTTTTCCTTTTTATTTTTGTTGTGATACAAAATATGAAAACATAAAATATGTTAAATTAGTTAAACTATATTTTTAGTTATTTTTTTTTGCTGAATCATTAAAAACGACTTTAAACAAACATTTTGCTACTCGAATATTTGAAAAACTAGAGAAAAAATTTTGTATGTTAACATTTTAATTAATTACTAAAGAAAAAGTTTTTGGTTTTAAACTGAAATAAAAGTCATTAAAATATATTGAAATAAAAAGTCGAAGTTTTTTTTTCTTAAAAAAAATGATTTACATAAATTTTTATTTAAAATTCTGGTTGATAAAATAAATTTAATTTAAATTAATTTAATTGTATGAAGTGGGAGAAATAATTGCAAATGTTTTCCATTTTTTAGGAGCAAATAAAATTTAATATTAATTATTTATGCATTTTAAATATCATTAATAATATTTTACTTGCAGTTTTATGAATTGCATATTTTATGCCTAAAAGCAGGCAACAAACACTGCTGCCTAGTTTTATACTTTTCCAAATCCCTACTAGCAAATGTTTTACGTTGTTTTCAGAATAAATAATATTTTTGTTAAAAAAAAAAAACTACAACAAAATAATGTATTTTTTCCACTCTCAGCAAAATTTTTCTCATTTTTAATTACAAGACCGATTATTTTTTTCACTATTTAACTTTATAAAATTCAGTACCACACACATTCACACATACACTCACATGTCGTCATACAAAACTACAAACTATACAAACATTTAACAACAACACTACAACAAAAAAAGTGTGACTGTTCAGTATTTTTATAAAAATATAAGCATCAGTAGTGCCAAATGCAGACCCATAAAGTGTGTGTATAAATGTTCAAAATGAGAAATGAGCAAAATAACAAAATAAAAAAAATTAAATAAAATGAACGCCTATAAATATGCAACACTATTTTGTTACGTGTGTGTGTATGTGTTTTTTATGTACAAGGCCTTTTCAAGCACGTTTCTTTCATTTTTTTACTCTTATTTATTTCTTTCTTTTAACGTTTTTGTTTTTTGCAAAATGAGCATATTCAAACAAGGCTGTTGCTTTTCTGTGTTGCATTTGTGTTTATGTATGTGTGAGTGTGTTTAAATATCAACATCCACTATTGCAGCCCTCTTCATCAGAGTCCTCATCATCATTGCAAGTTTAAGCTGCTGTGATTTTTTCCCATTCATTTTGTTTTCTGTAATTTTTCTTTCACTTTTTTGTGTTTTAGTATTTTTTCTATACCCCTCACTTCTTTAATAGGGAATGCAAGTGAAATATATGGTGAATGCTATAAGATGAACGCGCGAAAGGCTATTTCAGAACCATAATTTACAAAATCCCAAATAAAGAGTCAAGGTAATAGTTTGAATTATAGTCTATCCATAGACCAAAGACTAGACATTATAGTCTTTGCTATATACTAGATTATAGTCTATGCTATAGACTAGATTATATAGTCTATGCTATAGACTAGATTATAGTCTATGCTATAGACTAGATTATAGTCTATGCTATAGACTAGATTATAGTCTATGCTATAGACTAGATTATAGTCTATGCTATAGACTAGATTATAGTCTATGCTATAGACTAGATTATAGTCTATGCTATAGACTAGATTATAGTCTATGCTATAGACTAGATTATAGTCTATGCTATAGACTAGATTAAGTCTATGCTATAGACTAGATTATAGTCTATGCTATAGACTAGATTATAGTCTATGCTATAGACTAGATTATAGTCTATGCTATAGACTAGATTATAGTCTATGCTATAGACTAATATAGTCTATGCTATAGACTAGATTATAGTCTATGCTATAGACTAGATTATAGTCTATGCTATAGACTAGATTATAGTCTATTGCTATAGACTAGATTAGATTATAGTCTATGCTATAGACTAGATTATAGTCTATGCTATAGACTAGATTATAGTCTATGCTATAGACTAGATTATAGTCTATGCTATAGACTAGATTATAGTCTATGCTATAGACTAGATTATAGTCTATGCTATAGACTAGATTATAGTCTATGCTATAGACTAGATTATAGTCTATGCTATAGACTAGATTATAGTCTATGCTATAGACTAGATTATAGTCTATGCTATAGACTAGATTATAGTCTATGCTATAGACTAGATTATAGTCTATGCTATAGACTAGATTATAGTCTATGCTATAGACTAGATTATAGTCTATGCTATAGACTAGATTATAGTCTATGCTATAGACTAGATTATAGTCTATGCTATAGACTAGATTATAGTCTATGCTATAGACTAGATTATAGTCTATGCTATAGACTAGATTATAGTCTATGCTATAGACTAGATTATAGTCTATGCTATAGACTAGATTATAGTCTATGCTATAGACTAGATTATAGTCTATGCTATAGACTAGATTATAGTCTATGCTATAGGACTAGATATAGTCTATGCTATAGACTAGATTATAGTCTATGCTATAGACTAGATTATAGTCTATGCTATAGACTAGATTATAGTCTATGCTATAGACTAGATTATAGTCTATGCTATAGACTAGATTATAGTCTATGCTATAGACTAGATTATAGTCTATGCTATAGACTTAGATTATAGTCTATGCTATAGACTAGATTATAGTCTATGCTATAGACTAGATTATAGTCTATGCTATAGACTTAGATTATAGTCTATGCTATAGACTAGATTATAGTCTATGCTATGGACTTAGATTATAGTCTATGCTATAGACTAGATTATAGTCTATGCTATGGACTTAGATTATAGTCTATGCTATAGACTAGATTATAGTCTATGCTATGGACTTAGTTAGACTAGATTATAGTCTATGCTATAGACTAGATTATAGTCTATGCTATAGACTAGATTATAGTCTATGCTATAGACTAGATTATAGTCTATGCTATAGACTAGATTATAGTCTATGCTATAGACTAGATTATAGTCTATGCTATAGACTAGATTATAGTCTATGCTATAGACTAGATTATAGTCTATGCTATAGACTAGATTATAGTCTATGCTATAGACTAGATTATAGTCAATGCTATAGACTAGATTATAGTCGATGCTATAGACTAGATTATAGTCTATGCTATAAACTAGATTATAGTCTAGTGTTCAGTCTAATTTACATTTCAGTTAATGTAGCTATTTTATTTCTACTAAAATATCAGTTACATATCCTTTAATGAATTTATTTAGATTTTTTTTGTGTTTGTATTTTTTGCTTTATCTCCTCTTTCCGTTTGGCAGCAGCTGAACAGCAGCAAAAAGTATAACAAGAAACAAAATATAAAAACTATAAAAAGCCTTTAAGGCTTTTAGAACAAATAATGGGTTTTGCATATAAACAAGACAACGTGTCGGGGCAAGAAACCAACCAAATAAAATAAAAAACAACAACAACAGCAGCAACAACTACAACAGCAACAGTAGCAGTCAGCATTTTGCATCAGTAGTTGCAATATATATTTTTTTACTTCATGATTATAGTTGTTAGTTTGTAAGTGTGTTTGTTTTTGTGGGTGTTGGTGAAAGTGTGAGAGTGTTGTTGTTGTTGTTGTTGTTTTTTAACAATTTCATTATTCTTTTGTACAGTTTTGCTTCTTTTTTTTGATGGCGAGATTTCGAGATACCTCTTAATAACTGTTTTCATTTCACTGTGAAATTATTGTGATATTGTAAACGTGTCTTTTAGTTTAGTTTCGTTTCGTTTCGTTTCATTTCGGTTTTATTTTAATGTTTTCTCAAGAACAATTAATAGTTTGTCATTAAGAAAATAAACATAGAGGTTTTTAGTTTTAATGCTTGAATTTCTATAGCCTACATTTGGGCAAATTATTTAATGACATTTAAGTGGGTGAAAGAGTGGAAAATAAAGAAATTATGAAATTTATTTTATATTTTAAGGATAAATATGCTTTGAGTTTAGGTTTAGAAACCTAAAAGTATGCTGTATATTTATACAAATTAAAGCTCCTTAAAGTATGCTTTTATTTTTAACAATATTTATTACTTTTACTTCAAAGTTTTCTGTTTTAGTATTAATTTAATATTATTAGTTTTAGTTTTTAGCCGTTATTTAACAACTAAAAGCATGTTAACAATAAAATTGCTACTTTCATGTCTTTAACATAAAAATGTCCAAAAACATATAAAAAACTATTTTGATTTGTTATTTAACAACAACAAAAAAGGAAAAACAATAAAAGACCATTAGAACTTAACAAAAAGAACACGAAAGTAGCAGCAACATAAAACTTATGCTTAGTTCACTCTTCATTATTTTAGCTATTTTTTCCTTTATTTTTTATTTCCATTTTCTAAAGCATACTTTTCAGAGTCATCCTTAACAAAACGTCAGACGGTCATTCACTTTTAAGGACTAAGAGGAGTTTGCTGAACAATTCTAATCAGCAACTAAAAAACACAAACTGCTAAAATATAGCAATAAGCCTAAATGTTAGGCAACATAAAATATATAACAAAAAATCTTACAACTGTATATTTTGTAGCATATTTTTGGTGTTGTTTATCATTATTATTCTTTTTTTTGTATTTTTATGCAAATGCATTTTGTCTAGCAAATTTTTGTCTACTGCAGTTTCGTTATTTTGTATTTATTTGTCTGTCTGAAGTTGTTTTGCCATAATTTTGTGTTTTTCGTCTAAAAGATAAGAATATTAGTGTCTCCTTTTGTCAAAGTTTGTTATGACAGTGCATTTATAACAAATTTTCTTTATAATTTTTTGTATAGTTTTTGAAAAGAAATTGTTTAGTTAAGTTTTTTTTGCGGCAGCAGTAATGTATACTATGACTTTTAAGTTTAAAATTTAAAGCATAGTTTTAGGCAAAATATTTTTTATAGAATTTTGAAAGCCTTAACAAAATAGTTTAAGTATCCTTTAAATAAAACTGCCTTAATATACTTTCGAGCCATAAGTCCAGAAATAAGGAGTGAGATCTAGATATTCTTAACACACGTTTTCAATAAATTTTTAACTCAAGTTTTTTTAAATTTTATATGAAATAAATACACAATAAATAAATAAGTGACCATGATTAAATATTTTGAACAAAACCCATCTTAACCCTAGAAAACGTTGGCCAAACGTTCAAAGGTCCGCCATCAAACTGTTTCCAATGATATTAAACATTAAACCTGGTAGAGGCCGAAGAAAGGGTCCACAATGGATAACGAAATGTATGTTCTGGAAGCAACTTCTTGGTCAAAAATTTAATAGCTAACGCTGGAGAGAATGTTGAAGAAAAATTTAAGGGCCAAAAGCAGTCAAAATGAACCAAAAGTTTCTCGGCACAATGGGGTCTATAATTATCGAAATTTACATCAAGTAATGCTTAAAGAAAGACTGATTCAATTCACTTATTTTGGCCCTTCTGTGGTAACAAGAACAATTATGTGGCATTTTAACCTAGAGAGGACTGTCCAGAGCTAAGGCCAGTGGAGAGATAATGGGTTCTCCAGAAGAACACAAAAAAAGATGTTTAAAAGTGTGGTAGATTTCAAACAGAGATGGACTACTATAACTGAACACATGGAAAGCCTTTACTTAAAGATGAGTGGAATCTGTATAGATTCTACCACCCGCGTTAAGTCACATTCTGTCTGATTTACTAAAATTAAATTCAAACTTCTGAAAAAAATCTTTCCTGACCTTTAAATTCTCCCAAACATTATTTATCTGACGAGTCAAGGTAAATGTAGATTTCTAATTGACAGTTTTACGAAAATACTTTGCTGAAACTTAGAAGTTGTCTCAGATATCGGTTCATATCTTTTGATATACTAAATTGATTTTGCTAATTTAAAATAGGAAACTTCTCAGGACTACAAACAAATAATCATACCAAATTTCATTGGGCCCTGTCAATTATTGTGGGTGTTGTGAGCTTGCCAACAACAGACAAACAGACGGACATTGCAAAATCGACTCAGATTTTGATTTGATGTAAGAATATTTATAGATTATAAGGTCTGAGATGATTCCTTCATAGCGTTACATATGGAATGACAAAGTTAATTTAACCTCTTCATCACTTGCGCTGGTGAAGGGTACAATAAGAAATTATTTTTAAACAAAATACGCCCGAAAGTATGCTCTAAATTTAATGGGAACAAATTTAAACTAAGTAGAATCTGAAGAGGCTTTGAAAAACATTGTTATAAAGAAAATTTTTAAATAACTGAGATTGAAAAATTCTTAACACACATACATATATGTTAATAAAACGATGCCACTTAAATTAAGGTTAAATTTTTTTATTTTATTGAAATTTTGATTTCTTTTACGGAAACCATTTTATTCCCCATTTTATTGCGCTCTCTGTCACTTTACTTCAACATGTACTTGACTTTTTGACAACAATTTTGTGCTTTTTAAAACTCTTTTGAAGAAGCGCAATATTTCTCCTCTGGCTTAAGTTATGGACAGTTTAGAGGAATTTGTCTCTCTTTGTACAAGTTCCACATTATTGTTCGTATACCAATTTTGACTGCTTTTTGGTCCCATCGACATCCTCTCGATAATCAGCAATATAAAATGTTTGACCTCGAGGTTGCGAAAATCTGCCAGAGCATATGTTTTATCATCATACGGAGGATATTTTTGTTTGGTCTCTAAATAATTACTTGCGTTCCTGTCAAAAGTACTTTTGAATTTTGTACGCTTTTAAACCCATATTAACTTTAACTTTTCGTATCAAATAGCACTGAGCACTAAGTTAACCGGGGTGCTTTCCTACCCTATTTGTTTGACTTTAGAAACATTATTATTTGGAACATTACTTCTAGCTAAACCAGGTTTCCTATCAACGGGCAACACAGTCCTTATGCAACAATTTTTGCAAGAATCTATGGATAGAGGTAAAAATTTGTTTTAAGCTCCCTTAAAGTAGGCCACTTTTTCTTAGGCATTACAGTATGCACTGAATATAAGACGTTGTTAAAAAAAATGATGTTATTTATTTCAATTTCCTTTTTAAGCTTTTAAAACAAGCTCTTGAATTTCAAATAAAAAATAACGAATGATAAATTTATATAAATAGCCCCTTTCAGTAGACTTCATTAAACTGAAACTAAAACACTTCAAATATTTTAAAGTAAATTTCATATAATAAACCCCATAATGTATGTTGAGAATGTTTAGCCCCTTAAAGTAAACTAAACGTTGTTTAGAAACTTACTTAACTTAAAAATATGTCGTTAGGTACCTTAATGTATGCTAGAGATTTTTAGTCGTTTAAAGGAGTCCTAATATTTTTAGTCATTGAAATTATTATTTCATATCAAGATTGGAAATTATATATAGTACAATTTTTATTAATAATTTTTATAAAAAGTCTCTAAAAATTAGGCTTAACAAGTTAAGCCCCTTAAGAAAGACTAGCAATTTTAAGTAACTTAAAGTATGCAGCAAATATTTAGCCAAATTTAAATTTGAAGATAAGTTTCTTTATTTCTTTTATTTGATTTTACTCAAAGTTTTCTATGAATTATTTTAAACAAGATGATTTAAAGTAATCGAAGAATTAAAAGTGAGGCATCTTTTTAGGCTTTTAAGTGCGAGAATTTTTAATTTTTGTATTTAAATTATAAAAACTTGTTTTTAGATTCCTTAAAAAAGAATGCAGATTTTAATCACATACAATTAGGTGACATTAAATTGCGATACATGTTTTCTATTAACATTTATTCCAGAATGTTTTAAAACATGAATTTCAGTGTTTTAAAACAAGAAAACAAGATATCAAAAAATTGTATAAACTAATCCAGAAGCCCCTAAAAATAGACTTTAGTTAAATTTGTGAATCAAATTGATTAAAAGCAAAATTATAAATAGAGAAATACAAATCCTTAAAGGAATCATTGATAAAAACTCCTTAAAGTGTGTTTACTATTTTTAACTCCCTAAAGTAAACTAATAACCCTAAGCAACTGAAAATATGCAGTAAATATTTAATCAAATTTATATGAAACTGTTTTTTATTTACACATGAAACAGCTTTTTTTATAACTTTTCCTCCAAATTTTACCTTAAATTATTTTAAACAAAATGCTAAAATGTAGTTAACAACTTAATATTGAAGCATCCTTTCAGGCTTACGCCTTATAAGAATAATTTCTTTTCTTTTAATCTTAATTAAAAGTCTTTAAAATTTCGAGGAGGAATTTTAAATACTTTATTTAAATTATAAATTAGACTAGAAAGTGTTGCCTATTTATTCAGCGTTTAAAGTTAACTTAATATATGTTATTTGTTGTTAATTTTAAATTCTAATTCTTTTCTCTCTTTCTCTTCTTTATATACCTTTTTTTGTGTGAAAACACTTTACCAGTTAGTACTTCTTTATAGCTCTTTGTCTGTTACTTATAAAACTCTTACAAAAGTTTATTATCTAATATAACATTTATGAGAAAACTGTAGCATATATTTAGGTGTAATATTTATTTAGACATAAACACACATTTATATAGCATACATGTCTGCTTATACAAAACAAGTTTCTTTTTTTGTTTTGTAAAGCATACTTTAAGGTGTGCGTGTTTTATTTTTTGCCATTTATATACAAAAAAATAAGAAACGAAATACAAATTCCAAGTAATTTAATACCTTGAAAGAAGAAGATGAGTAGCTGATGCTGCTGCAGCTGCTTACGAAATGTTATAACCATTTATATGCTCCATATACTTAGGCGAACATATAAGTAGTTTAGATTTTTATACTTATGAATATATGTTAAAAATAAGATACATATATTTTACCCAGAAAATAAAAATAAGAAGGTTTTACCTAAACTTTATACATAAGAGATTATTTTAGTATATAAAAAATATTATTTTTTTTCTTAAGATAAATACGACGAAAAAAAAGGCGAATAAGTAAGAATGTTATATTCGGCTATGCCGAATCTGCAATACCCTCCACTAGAAATGCCTGTAAGTAAATAGGTTATGTTTCCTACATACACACTCACAGACGTACATAATATATAACAGTTTTTCTTAAATGTAACACTTAATGAGTTATAAAATTAGTTATATTTTTGGCTATAACTTTTTCAACTGAACCGATTTTGTTTAGAACATTTAACTTTATATTATGGCCAAATCTTATTCCAATTTGTCGATTTCTAATTGAAAGTTTTAGGAAAATTCTTCGCTAGAACTTATAGGTTGCCTCAGATATCTATATATTTTGATATACTGAACCGATTTTGCTGATTTTAAATTTTAGGACTCTAACAAATACTCAGGCCAAATGCCATTGAGTTATTGCAAACAGTCGGACAGCTAAATCGACTCAGATTTTGATTTGATGCTGAGATGAGATGTTACGTTAAATGGAATGATAAAGTTAATATACCCCTTTTATACCTTGTAGTGGTGGAGGGTATAAAAAGTTTAGAAGATTATAAGCAAAATATAAAAATTATATTAATATAAAACTCAAGACCTGTTTATCTTCGTCATCGTCATCGTCATCATCTTCGTCAAGAGCATCAACCACGTCAGGTTCATCATCGTCATAATCTTTAGAATTAAATCATAAGATTTTAGCAGGAAAAAAAAAACACAACAAAACTTTAATACTATTATCCTTTACAAAAGAGTAATGATAAGGATTTAAATAGGTTATGTAATTTGGCTGGAAATGAAAACGGAAAATTTGGAAATTTTTATGAAATTTTATTCAATTTTTTTAGAACTTTTTTTTGTTGATCCAAAATATGTCAGTTTAAATAAATTAAATGTAATAATATACAGTTCGTTAGAAGTCTTATAATTTTAGCATATAGCAAACTGTTATACAGAAAAATTTATGAAATTTTGTTTAATTTTCAAGGAGGTTTTTTTCACCCAAAAACTGTCTTAAAAAATTAAATTATTTATAATTATTTTGGCGCAAGAGAGTGTGTTATATTGACATACTTTAAATGAAAACTGTTATACTCTAACAAATATGTTTTAAATTTTGTCTAGATTGTAATTTTTATACCCTCCACCACCATAAATATTGTTGATGGTATATTAACTGTCATTCCGTGTGTAACGTTATTAAGGAATCATCTCAAACACAACAGTTGACAGTGTTTAAAGAAATTTGGCCTGAGTATTTGTTATAGAAGTTTTTTGTATGAGAAGTTTTCTTTTTGAAACCAGCAAAATCGGTTTAGTATATTAAGGTAAAGAGTATTGAAGATTCGGCATAGCCGAATATAGCTTTTCCGCTTGTTTCAATTAATTTATTAGTATTGAAAATTTTCTAGGAAATTATAAAAATCCTGTTATATATAAATATGAACTTAATTTTAAATTATTCTCTTTTAATTTTGACATAATGGAAACTGTTATACAGCATAATTTTTTAAAACTTTAAAGCAGTTTTTTGAGCCAAAATCTATCTAAAATGTTTAAATTTGATTAAAATAATTTCGGCACAAGATAAGGTATTTTAATATTGACATACTGTTAATGAAACTGTTATACTCTAGCAAATATGTCTTAAATTTTTCTCTAGACAATTTCTCATAAAAAAGTTATTTTATTTATATTGAACATTGTCATAGCAATTGTTATAATCTAAAATTAAAAATATTATATTAGTTATAAAAACATTATTATTAACCGTTATAATCTTATGAAAGATAGTGTTATAATTTTGACATATAGCAAACTGTTATAAGTATATATTTGGGCAATCTTATTTTGTATTTAAAGATTTTGTTTTTTAAACAAAATCTATCATAAATAATTATTTTAATTATTTATGATAGAAGTTTCAAGAGATAATGGCATACTGTATTTGAAAACTGTTATACACTAGAAATATGCTGTAGGCTGAATATTTTTTGATAAAAATATCCTTACTTTATATTAGATATTTTCTAAGTAACGTTATAATTGAAAAATATTATATTCTTATTACAATTTCTTTATAAACTGTTATAATTTTTTATTTGCTATAAAACTCACCAACAAAAGAGTTATACTTTTACTAAACAATTCAATTTCGGAGAATGCCATCTTAAAACAGTTTTTAATGAAGTTTCTATAAAATGTCATACAAACTAAATAAAAAACTGTTATACTATAACCAAATCTTTAAGAATTGTTTTTTATATTAAGAAAGCTAGGTAAAATGTTTTATACTTATAAAATAACTATTATAATTTTCGCATAGTGTTAGAGTTTTCAAAAACTGTTATACTCCAATAAAAATTCAGAAAATTTTATTATAATTTTTGTTAACATTTAAACTTTTATAATCCCATATAACACTTAAAAAATACTATATTTTTTAATAAAGTAGTAGTATTTAGAGCAGAATTTTAATATATTGA
>PYHX02000517.1:30527-68773 GCA_004302925.2 Cochliomyia hominivorax
TTATATGGATTATAAAAGGTTAAATGTTAACAAAAATTATAATAAAATTTTCTAATTTTATGATATAACAGTTTTTGAAAACTCTAACACTATGCGAAAATTATAATAGTTATTTATAAGTATAAAACATTTTACCTAGCTTTCTTAATATAAAAAACAATTCTTAAAGATTTGGTTATAGTATAACAGTTTTTTATTTAGTTTGTATGACATTTTATAGAAACTTCATTAAAAAACTGTTTTAAGATGGCATTCTCCGAAATTGAATTGTTTAGTAAAAGTATAACTCTTTTGTTGGTGAGTTTTATAGCAATAAAAAATTATAACAGTTTATAAAGAAATGTAATAAAATATAATATTTTTCAATTATAACGTTACTTAGAAAATATCTAATATAAAGTAAGATATTTTTATCAAAAAATATTCAGCCTACAGCATATTTCTAGTGTTATAACAGTTTTCAAAATACATATGAAACCATATCTTGAAACTTCTATCATAAATAATTAAAAAATTATTTATGATAGATTTTGTTAAAAACAAAATCTTTAAATACAAATAAGATTGCCCAAATATTATACTTATAACAGTTTGCTATATGTCAAAATTATAACACTATCTTTCATAAATATAACGGTTAATAATATTTTTATAAACTAATATAATATTTTTAATTTTAGATTATAACAATTGCTATGACAATGTTCAATATAAATAAATAACTTTTTTATGAGAAATTGTCTAGAGAAAAATTTAAGACATATTTGCTAGAGTATAACAGTTTCATTAACAGTATGTCAATATTAAAATACCTTATCTTGTGCCGAAATTATTTTAATCAAATTTAACATTTTAGATAGAATTTTGGCTCAAAAAAACTGCTTTAAAGTTTTAAAAAAATTATGCTGTATAACAGTTTCCATTATGTCAAAATTAAAAGAGAATAATTTAAATTAAGTTCATATTTATATATAACAGGATTTTTATAATTTCCTAGAAAATTTTCAATACTAATAAATTAATGAAACAAGCGGAAAAGCTATATTCGGCTATGCCGAATCTCAATACTCTTTACCTTAATATACTAAACCGATTTTGCTGGTTTCAAAAAGAAAACTTCTCATACAAAAAACTTCTATAACAAATACTCAGGCCAAATTTCTTTAAACACTGTCAACTGTTGTGTTTGAGATGATTCCTTAATAACGTTACACACGGAATGACAGTTAATATACCATCAACAATATTTATGGTGGTGGAGGGTATAAAAATTACAATCTAGACAAAATTTAAAACATATTTGTTAGAGTATAACAGTTTTCATTTAAAGTATGTCAATATAACACACTCTCTTGCGCCAAAATAATTATAAATAATTTAATTTTTTAAGACAGTTTTTGGGTGAAAAAAACCTCCTTGAAAATTAAACAAAATTTCATAAATTTTTCTGTATAACAGTTTGCTATATGCTAAAATTATAAGACTTCTAACGAACTGTATATTATTACATTTAATTTATTTAAACTGACATATTTTGGATCAACAAAAAAAAAGTTCTAAAAAAATTGAATAAAATTTCATAAAAATTTCCAAATTTTCCGTTTTCATTTCCAGCCAAATTACATAACCTATTTAAATCCTTATCATTACTCTTTTGTAAAGGATAATAGTATTAAAGTTTGTTGTGTTTTTTTTTTCCTGCTAAAATCTTATGATTTAATTCTAAAGATTATGACGATGATGAACCTGACGTGGTTGATGCTCTTGACGAAGATGATGACGATGACTATGACGATGACGAAGATAAACAGGTCTTGAGTTTTATATTAATATAATTTTATATTTTCCTTATAATCTTCTAAACTTTTTTATACCCTCCACCACTACAAGGTGAAAAGGATATATTAACTTTATCATTCCATTTAACGTAACATCTCATCTCAGCATCAAATAAAAATCTGAGGCGATTTAGCTTTGTTGTCTGTCCGACTGTTTGTCATAACTTCAATGGCATTTGGCCTGAGTATTTGTTAGAGTCCTAAAAACTATCAGCAAAATCGGTTCAGTATATCAAATATATAGATCGATATCTGAGGCAACCTATAAGTTCTAGCGAAGAATTTTCCTAAAACTGCCAATTAGAAATCGACAAATTGGAATAAGATTTGGCCATAATATAAAGTTTAATGTTCCAAATAAAATCGGTTCAGTTGAAAAAGTTTATAACTCATTAAGTGTTATATTATAAAAAACTGTTATATATTATATACGTTTGTGAGTGTGTATGTAGGAAACATAACCTATTTACTTACAGGCATTTCTAGTGGAGGGTATTGCAGATTCGGCATAGCCGAATATAACATTCTTACTTATTCGCCTTTTTTTTCGTCGTATTTATCTTAAGAAAAAAAAATAATATTTTTTATATACTAAAATAATCTCTTATGTATAAAGTTTAGGTAAAACCTTCTTATTTTTATTTTCTGGGTAAAATATATGTATCTTATTTTTAACATATATTCATAAGTATAAAAATCTAAAACTACTTATATGTTCGCCTAAGTATATGGAGCATATAAATGGTTATAACATTTCGTAAGCAGCTGCAGCAGCATCAGCTACTCATCTTCTTCTTTCAAGGTATTAAATTACTTGGAATTTGTATTTCGTTTCTTATTTTTTTGTATATAAATGGCAAAAAATAAAACACGCACACCTTAAAGTATGCTTTACAAAACAAAAAAGAAACTTGTTTTGTATAAGCAGACATGTATGCTATATAAATGTGTGTTTATGTCTAAATAAATATTACACCTAAATATATGCTACAGTTTTCTCATAAATGTTATATTAGATAATAAACTTTTGTAAGAGTTTTATAAGTAACAGACAAAGAGCTATAAAGAAGTACTAACTGGTAAAGTGTTTTCACACAAAAAAAGGTATATAAAGAAGAGAAAGAGAGAAAAAGAATTAGAATTTAAAATTAACAACAAATAACATATATTAAGTTAACTTTAAACGCTGAATAAATAGGCAACACTTTCTAGTCTAATTTATAATTTAAATAAAGTATTTAAAATTCCTCCTCGAAATTTTAAAGACTTTTAATTAAGATTAAAAGAAAAGAAATTATTCTTATAAGGCGTAAGCCTGAAAGGATGCTTCAATATTAAGTTGTTAACTACATTTTAGCATTTTGTTTAAAATAATTTAAGGTAAAATTTGGAGGAAAAGTTATAAAAAAAGCTGTTTCATGTGTAAATAAAAAACAGTTTCATATAAATTTGATTAAATATTTACTGCATATTTTCAGTTGCTTAGGGTTATTAGTTTACTTTAGGGGGTTAAAAATATTTAACATACTTTAAGGAGTTTTTTGTATCATTTATTCCTTTAAGGATTTGTATTTCTCTATTCATAATTTTGCTCTTAATAAACTTGTTTCACAAATTTAACTAAAGTCTATTTTTAGGGGCTTCTGGATCAGTTTATAAATTTTTTTGGTATCTGGTTTATTGTTTTAAAACATTGAAAATCTTGTTTTAAAACATTCTGTAATAAATGTTAATAAAAAACATTTTAATGTCACCTAATTGTATGTGATTAAGATCTGCAGTCTATTTTAAGGAATCTAAAAACAAGTTTTTTTTATAATTTAAATACAAAAATTAAAAATTCTCGCACTTAAGCCTTTTTATTAGGATTAAGAAACACATATTTAATGTTAAATGGTAAAAGCCTAAAAAGATGCCTCACTTTTAATTCGACTACTTTAAATCATCTTGTTTAAAATAATTCATAGAAAACTTTGAGAAATAAAAATAAATAAAAGAAGTAAAGAAACTTATCTTCAAATTTAAATTTGGCTAAATATTTGCATTAAGGAACCTAAGGACATATTTTTAAGTTAAGTAATTTTCTAAACAACGTTTAGTTTACTTTAAGGGTTAAACATTCTCAACATACATTATGGGGTTTTTTTTATATGAAATATCCTTTAAGATATTTGAAGTGTTTTATTTTCAGTTAAATGAAGTCTACTGTAAGGGGCTATTTATATCAATTTATCATTCATTATTTCTTTATTTGAAATTCAAGAGCTTGTTTTAAAAGCTTAAAAAGGAAATTGAAATAAATAACATAATTTTTTTAACAACGTCTTATATTCAGTGTCTACTATAATGCCTAAGAAAAAAGTGGCCTACTTTAAGGGAGCTTAAAGCAAATTTTTACCTCTATCCATAGATTCTTGCAAAAATTGTTGCTTAAGGACTGTGTTGCCTGTTGATAGGAAACCTGGTTTAGCTAGAAGTAATGTTCCAAATAATAATGTTTCTAAAGTCAAACAAATAGGGTAGGAAAGCACCCCGGTTAACTTAGTGCTCAGTGCTATTTGATACGAAAAGTTAAAGTTAATATGGGTTTAAAAGCGTACAAAATTCAAAAGTACTTTTGACAGGAACGCAAGTAATTATTTAGAGACCAAACAAAAATATCCGTATGATAAAACATATGCTCTGGCAGATTTTTCGCAACCTCGAGGTCAAACATTTTATATTGCTGATTATCGAGAGGATGTCGATGGGACCAAAAAGCAGTCAAAATTGGTATACGAACAATAATGTGGAAACTGTACAAAGAGAGACAAATTCCCTTAACTGTCCATAACTTAAGCCAGAGGAGAAATATTGCGCTCTTGTCAAAAGAGTTTTAAAAAGCACAAATTTGTTGTCAAAAAGTCAAGTACATGTTGAAGTAAAGTGACAGAGAGCGCAATAAAATGGGGAATAAAATGGTTTCCGTAAAAGAATCAAAATTTCAATAAAATAAAAAAAAATTAACCGTAATTTAAGTGGCATCGTTTTTATGTGTGTTAAGAATTTTTCAATCTCAGTTATTTACAAAATTTGTTATTATAAAAATGTTTTCCAAATCCTCTTCAGATTCTACTTAGTTTAAAATTGTTCCCATTAAATTTAGAGCATACTTTCGGGCGTATGTAAATTTTTATGTTTATTTGTCATAATTAATATCTTTTTATACCCTTTACCAACCCAAGTGATGAAGAGGTTAAATTAACTTTGTCATTCCATATGTAACGCTATGAAGGAATCATCTCAGACCTTATAATCTATAAATATTCTTATATCAAATCAAAATCTGAGTCGATTTTGCAATGTCCGTCTGTTTGTCTGTTGTTGGCAAGCTCACAACACCCACAATAATTGACAGGGCCCAATGAAATTTGGTATGATTATTTGTTTGTAGTCCTGAGAAGTTTCCTATTTTAAATTAGCAAAATCAATTTAGTATATCAAAAGATATGAACCGATATCTGAGACAACTTCTAAGTTTCAGCAAAGTATTTTCGTAAAACTGTCAATTAGAAATCGACATTTACCTTGACTCTTCAGATAAATAATGTTTTCGAAGAATTTTATTCTAAGCTGCGATTGTATTACAGTTTTAAGAAGGGAGAATTTAAAGGTCAGGAAAGATCTTTTTCAGAAGTTTGAATATAATTTTTATAAATCATACAGAATGTGACTTAACGCGGGTGATATAATCTATACAGATTCCACTTATCTTCAAGTGAAGGCTTTCCATGTGTTCAGTTATAGTAGTCCATCTCTGTTTGAAATCTACCACACTTTTAAACATCTTTTTTTGTGTTCTTCTGGAGAACCCATTATCTCTCCACTGGCCTTAGCTCTGGACAGTCCTCTCTAGGTTAAAATGCCACATAATTGTTCTTGTTACCACAGAAGGGCCAAAATAAGTGAATTGAATCAGTCTTTCTTTAAGCATTACTTGATGTAAATTTCGATAATTATAGACCCCATTGTGCCGAGAAACTTTTGGTTCATTTTGACTGCTTTTGGCCCTTAAATTTTTCTTCAACATTCTCTCCAGCGTTAGCAAATTTTTGACCAAGAAGTTGCTTCCAGAACATACATTTCGTTATCCATTGTGGACCCTTTCTTCGGCCTCTACCAGGTTTAATGTTTAATATCATTGGAAACAGTTTGATGGCGGACCTTTGAACGTTTGGCCAACGTTTTCTAGGGTTAAGATGGGTTTTGTTCAAAATATTTAATCATGGTCACTTATTTATTTATTGTGTATTTATTTCATATAAAATTTAAAAAAACTTGAGTTAAAAATTTATTGAAAACGTGTGTTAAGAATATCTAGATCTCACTCCTTATTTCTGGACTTATGGCTCGAAAGTATATTAATGCAGTTTTATTTAGAGGATACTTAAACTATTTTGTTAAGGCTTTCAAAATTCTATAAAAAATATTTTGCCTAAAACTATGCTTTAAATTTTAAACTTAAAAGTCATAGTATACATTACTGCTGCCGCAAAAAAAACTTAACTAAACAATTTCTTTTCAAAAACTATACAAAAAATTATAAAGAAAATTTGTTATAAATGCACTGTCATAACAAACTTTGACAAAAGGAGACACTAATATTCTTATCTTTTAGACGAAAAACACAAAATTATGGCAAAACAACTTCAGACATACAAATAAATACAAAATAACGAAACTGCAGTAGACAAAAATTTTCTAGACAAAATGCATTTACATACAAATACAAAAAAAGAAGAATAATGATAAAACAACACCAAAAAATATGCTACAAAATATACAGTTGTAAGATTTTTTTGTTATATACTTTATGTTGCCTAACATTTAGGCTTATTGCTATATTTTAGCAGTTTGTGTTTTTTTAGTTGCTGATTAGAATTGTTCAGCAAACTCCTCTTAGTCCTTAAAAGTGAATGACCGTCTGACGTTTTGTTGAGAATGACTCTGAAAAGTATACTTTAGAAAATGGAAATAAAAAATAAAGGAAAAAAGAGCTAAAATAATGAAGAGCGAACTAAACATAAGTTTTATGCTGCTGCTACTTTGTGTTCTTTTTGTTAAGTTCTAATGGTGTTTTATTGTTTTTCCTTTTTTGTTGTTGTTAAATAACAAATGAAAATAGTTTTTTATACGTTTTTGGACACTTTTATGTTAAAGACATGAAAGTAGCAATTTTATTGTCAACATGCTTTTAGCTGTTAAATAACAGCTAAAAACTAAAACTAATAATATTAAATTAATACTAAAACAGAAAACTTTGAAGTAAAAGTAATAAATATTATTAAAAACGAAAGCAAACTTTAAGGAGCTTTAATTTGTATAAATATACAGCATACTTTTAGGTTTCTAAACCTTAAATCAAAGCATATTTATCCTTAAAATATAAAATAAATTTCATAATTTCTTTATTTTCCACTCTTTCACCCATTCAAACGTCATTAAATAATTTGCCCAAATGTAGGCTATAGAAATTCAAGCATTAAAACTAAAAACCTCTATGTTTATTTTCTTAATGACAAACTATTAATTGTTCTTGAGAAAACATTAAAATAAAACCGAAATGAAACGAAACGAAACTAAAGTAAAAGACACGTTTACAAAATCACAATAATTTCACAGTGAAATGAAAACAGTTATTAAGAGGTATCTCGAAATCTGTTCTTTTGCGCTTACAGAGCGCCATCAAAAAAAGCAAAACTATACAAAAGAATAATGAAATTGTTAAAAAACAAAAACAACAACACTCTCACACTTTCACCAACACCCACAAAAACAAACACACTTACAAACTAACAATTATAATCATGAAGTAAAAAAATATATATTGCAACTACTGATGCAAAATGCTGACTGCTACTGTTGCTGTTTTAGTTGTTGCTGCTGTTGTTGTTGTTTTTTATTTTATTTGGTTGGTTTCTTGCCCCGACACGTTGTCTTGTTTATATGCAAAACCCATTATTTGTTCTAAAAGCCTTAAAGGCTTTTTATAGTTTTTATATTTTGTTTCTTGTTATACTTTTTGCTGCTGTTCAGCTGCTGCCAAACGGAAAGAGGAGATAAAGCAAAAAGTACAAACACAAAAAAAATCTAAATAAATTCATTAAAGGATATGTAACTGATAGTTTTAGTAGAAATAAAAATGCTACATGAACTGAAATGTAAATAAGACTGAAGACTTTACTATAATCTAATCTATAGCGTTGACTATAATCTAGTCTATAGCATAGACTATAATCTAGTCTATAGCATAGACTATAATCTAGTCTATAGCATAGACTATAATCTAGTCTATAGCATAGACTATAATCTAGTCTATAGCATAGACTATAATCTAGTCTATAGCATAGACTATAATCTAGTCTATAGCATAGACTATAATCTAGTCTATAGCATAGACTATAATCTAGTCTATAGCATAGACTATAATCTAGTCTATAGCATAGACTATAATCTAGTCTATAGCATAGACTATAATCTAGTCTATAGCATAGACTATAATCTAGTCTATAGCATAGACTATAATCTAGTCTATAGCATAGACTATAATCTAGTCTATAGCATAGACTATAATCTAGTCTATAGCATAGACTATAATCTAGTCTATAGCATAGACTATAATCTAGTCTATAGCATAGACTATAATGTCTAGTCTTTGGTCTATGGGATAGACTATAAATCAAACTATTACCTTAACTCTTTATTTGGGATTTTGTAAATTATGGTTCTGAAATAGCCTTTCTCTTATAGCATTCACCATATATTTCACTTGCATTCCCTATTAAAGAAGTGAGGGGTATAGAAAAAATACTAAAACACAAAACAAGTGAAAGAAAAATTACAGCAAACAAAATGAATGGGAAAAAATCACAGCAGCTTAAACTTGCAATGATGATGAGGACTCTGATGAAGAGGGCTGCAATAGTTGATGTTGATATTTAAACACACACACATACATACACACAAATGCAACACAGAAAAGCAACAGCCTTGTTTGAATATGCTCATTTTGCAAAAAACAAAAACGTTAAAAGAAAGAAATAAATAAGAGTGAAAAAAATGAAAGAAACGTGCTTGAAAAGGCCTTGTACATAAAAAACACAAACACACACAACACAAAATAGTGTTGCATATTTATAGGCGTTCATTTTATTTAATTTTTATTTTTTTATTTTGTTATTTTGCTCATTTCTCATTTTGAACATTTATACACACACTTTATGGGTCTGCATTTGGCACTACTGATGCTTATATTTTTATAAAAATACTGAACAGTCACACTTTTTTTGTTGTAGTGTTGTTGCTAAATGTTTGTATAGTTTGTAGTTTTTTATGACGACATGTGAGTGTATGTGTGAATGTGTGTGGTACTGAATTTTATAAAGTTAAGTAGTGAAAAAAATAATCGGTCTTGTAATTAAAAATGAGAAAAATTTTGCTGAGAGTGGAAAAAATACATTATTTTGTTGTAGTTTTTTTTTTACAAAAATATTATTTATTCTGAAAACAACGTAAAACATTTGCTAGTAGGGATTTCGAAAAGTATAAAACTAGGCAGCAGTGTTTGTTGCCTGCTTTTGGGCATATGCAATTCATAAAACTGCAAGTAAAATATTATTAATGATATTTAAAATGCATAAATAATTAATATTAAATTTTATTTGCTCCTAAAAAATGGAAAACATTTGCAATTATTTCTCCCACTTCATACAATTAAATTAATTTAAATTAAATTTATTTTATCAACCAGAATTTTAAATAACAATTTATGTAAATCATTTTTTTTTTAGAAAAAAAAACTTCGACTTTTTATTTCAATATATTTTTAATGACTTTTATTTCAGTTTAAAACCAAAAACTTTTTCTTTAGTAATTAATTAAAATGTTAACATACAAAATTTTTTCTCTAGTTTTTCAAATATTCGAGTAGTAAAATGTTTGTTTAAAGTCGTTTTTAATGATTCAGCAAAAAAAAAATAACTAAAAATATAGTTTAACTAATTTAACATATTTTATGTTTTCATATTTTGTATCACAACAAAAATAAAAAGGAAAAAAACATTAAAATTAGTTAGAAAGTAAAGAGTTAATTGGTCTCATTTGTTCAACTTGATTTAACTTTTAATGCAGCACTCCTACGGCCAAATACAAATACACACACTCACTTACACTTCTATATTTATATATATTTAGAAATACAATCAGTGTTGGGACGAAAAAGGGGGAGTTTATATGTTTTGTCACAAAATCATGAAATTTTATCCTCTTCGTCCCTGTTTAGAGTATAAAATAAATTTTAACGTTTTGCGGTTTATTAATAATGGGTGATTAGTCGAGTTCCAAGTAAAAGACTACTTATAGTCAATATAATAGACTAAACTGTATTCTATATAATAAACTATTCTTTAGTCTATTCTCTATTCTATAATCTATTTAGAGACTTTATAAAGAATATTCAGTAGTCTTTATAATAGACTTCAGTTTATAGATTAGACCATAATCTAGTCTATAATAGATTAGACCATAATCTAGTCTATAATAGATTAGACCATAATCTAGTCTATAATAGATTAGACCATAATCTAGTCTATAATAGATTAGACCATAATCTAGTCTATAATAGATTAGACCATAATCTAGTCTATAATAGATTAGACCATAATCTAGTCTATAATAGATTAGACCATAATCTAGTCTATAATAGATTAGACCATAATCTAGTCTATAATAGATTAGACCATAATCTAGTCTATAATTGATTAGACCATAATCTAGTCTATAATAGATTAGACCATAATCTAGTCTATAATAGATTAGACCATAATCTAGTCTATAATAGAAAAGACCATAATCTAGTCTATAATAGATTAGACCATAATCTAGTCTATAATAGATTAGACCATAATCTAGTCTATAATAGATTAGACCATAATCTAGTCTATAATAGATTAGACCATAATCTAGTCTATAATTGATTAGACCATAATCTAGTCTATAATAGATTAGACCATAATCTAGTCTATAATAGATTAGACCATAATCTAGTCTATAATAGAAAAGACCATAATCTAGTCTATAATAGATTAGACCATAATCTAGTTTATAATAGATTAGACCATAATCTAGTCTATAATAGATTAGACCATAATCTAGTCTATAATAGATTAGACCATAATCTAGTCTATAATAGAAAAGACCATAATCTAGTCTATAATAGATTAGACCATAATCTAGTCTATAATAGATTAGACCATAATCTAGTCTATAATAGAAAAGACCATAATCTAGTCTATAATAGATTAGACCATAATCTAGTCTATAATAGATTAGACCATAATCTAGTCTATAATAGATTAGACCATAATCTAGTCTATAATTGATTAGACCATAATCTAGTCTATAATTGATTAGACCATAATCTAGTCTATAATAGATTAGACCATAATCTAGTCTATAATAGATTAGACCATAATCTAGTCTATAATAGATTAGACCTAATCTAGTCTATAATAGATTAGACCATAATCTAGTCTATAATAGATTAGACCATAATCTAGTCTATAATAGAAAAGACCATAATCTAGTCTATAATTGATTAGACCATAATCTAGTCTATAATTGATTAGACCATAATCTAGTCTATATAGATTAGACCATAATCTAGTCTATAATAGAAAAGACCATAATCTAGTCTATAATAGATTAGACCATAATCTAGTCTATAATAGAAAAGACCATAATCTAGTCTATAATAGATTAGACCATAATCTAGTCTATAATAGATTAGACCATAATCTAGTCTATAATAGATTAGACCATAATCTAGTCTATAATTGATTATACCATAATCTAGTCTATAATTGATTAGACCATAATCTAGTCTATAATAGATTAGACCATAATCTAGTCTATAATAGATTAGACCATAATCTAGTCTATAATAGATTAGACCTAATCTAGTCTATAATAGATTAGACCATAATCTAGTCTATAATAGATTAGACCATAATCTAGTCTATAATAGATTAGACCATAATCTAGTCTATAATTGATTAGACCATAATCTAGTCTATAATTGATTAGACCATAATCTAGTCTATATAGATTAGACCATAATCATTATTATAGACTAGATTATGATTAGACCATAATCTAGTCTATAATAGATTAGACCATAATCTAGTCTATAATAGATTAGACCATAATCTAGTCTATAATAGATTAGACCATAATCTAGTCTATAATAGAAAAGACCATAATCTAGTCTATAATAGATTAGACCATAATCTAGTCTATAATAGATTAGACCATAATCTAGTCTATAATAGATTAGACCATAATCTAGTCTATAATAGATTAGACCATAATCAAGTCTATAATAGATTAGACCATAATCTAGTCTATAATAGATTAGACCATAATATAGTCTATAATAGATTAGACCATAATCTAGTCTATAATAGATTAGACCATAATCTAGTCTATAATAGATTAGACCATAATTCAAGTCTATAATAGATTAGACCATAATCAAGTCTATAATAGATTAGACCATAATCTAGTCTATAATAGATTAGACCATAATATAGTCTATAATAGATTAGACCATAATCTAGTCTATAATAGATTAGACCATAATCTAGTCTATAATAGATTAGACCATAATCAAGTCTATAATAGATTAGACCATAATCAAGTCTATAATAGATTAGACCATAATCTAGTCTATAATAGATTAGACCATAATCTAGTCTATAATAGATTAGACCATAATCTAGTCTATAATAGATTAGACCATAATCTAGTCTATAATAGATTAGACCATAATCTAGTCTATAATAGATTAGACCATAATCTAGTTTATAATAGATTAGACCATAATCTAGTCTATAATAGATTAGACCTAATCTAGTCTATAATAGATTAGACCATAATCTAGTCTATAATAGATTAGACCATAATCTAGTCTATAATAGATTAGACCATAATCTAGTCTATAATAGATTAGACCATAATATAGTCTATAATAGATTAGACCATAATCTAGTCTGTAATAGATTAGACCATAATCAAGTCTATAATAGATTAGACCATAATCTAGTCTATAATAGATTAGACCATAATCTAGTCTATAATAGATTAGACCATAATCTAGTCTATAATAGATTAGACCATAATCTAGTCTATAATTGATTAGACCATAATCTAGTCTATAATAGATTAGACCATAATCTAGTCTATAATAGATTAGACCATAATCTAGTCTATAATAGATTAGACCATAATCAAGTCTATAATAGATTAGACCATAATCTAGTCTATAATAGATTAGATCATTATCTAGTCTATAATAGATTAGACCATAATCTAGTCTATAATAGATTAGACCATAATCTAGTCTATAATAGATTAGACCATAATCTAGTCTATAATTGATTAGACCATAATCTAGTCTATAATAGATTAGACCATAATCTAGTCTATAATAGATTAGACCATAATCAAGTCTATAATAGATTAGACCATAATCTAGTCTATAATAGATTAGATCATTATCTAGTCTATAATAGATTAGACCATAATCTAGTCTATAATAGATTAGACCATAATCTAGTCTATAATAGATTAGACCATAATCTAGTCCATAATAGATTAGACCATAATCTAGTCTATAATAGATTAGACCATATTCTATCTAGTCTATAGATTAGACCATAATCTATCTAGTCTATAGATTATAATTTGATCTATATATTAGACTATTTAGTCAATGACTAAATCTGTAGACTATTTTTTGTGTTTGCTGTTATTTGATCACCCTTTATACGACATTGTCACTGTTTCATTTATTATGTTTTTCTCAAACATGTGAGTTGTTGTTCACAGGAAGCCATACACATGTATAAATCTTTGTATCTATAAAAGTGTGTTTGTGTGTAAATTTTAACTTATTTATAAAATTGTTGTTTATTGATTTTCCATAAAAGATATTATTCCTTTGTTGTTGTTGTGAAAATTTCGTTACCAGTATCGGACTATTATCGAACAAAGTTGTTAGATTTGTGTTGTTGCTCGAAACTTTATTGTCATTAAAAAAGCTCTAGAGGCATTAAATAACTCGATACATAATACAAACATGCACACACACACATACTCATGTTTGTTTTAATGTGATGTTTTGTTAGTATTTTAATATTCACAAATAATTTGTTTGTATATTCAGGCTTTTAATTCCAAAAATTTTGCTGATGTTGAAGGTTTTATTTCGATTAGGAACGAAAAGGAGGAATTTATACTTATTTAGGTTTTCGACTTTTGCGAATTAAAATCTTTGTTGTAATTTTTGTTTGTTTTTTCATTTTTTTCGATGCTGACAGAAGATTTTATTTACTTTTTTTTGTTATGAGAATTATTAACATTAATTTTACGATATGCGTATGTAAGCTGATGTTGTTTGTCATGAAAATAATTAAAATTATATTGTGAAAAGTTATAATTTTTATAGCAGAATATATAAATGAAATACTTATAAAGTATTTGTATAATTTAAATCATTTGAAAGCCTTTAAATTGCTTAATTTTTAGATTATTTCTTAAATTTTGCAACAGAGCGTATGATTGATATTAATTATGACTAAATTTTACTAAAATTGAAATAACTTCAAAACTATCAGAGATATTTAAAAAATTTAAACTAATTCTAAAACTAAGCAAACATAGCTTTACTCTACTTAAAACCTTGCTGATAAATTTTAATTAGTTTTATAAAAATCTTGCTAATATATTTGCAACAATGTTTTAATTCATTATAAAAATGATATTTTCTCTTAATTTCTTTAAATTTTAATTATTTAATATCATTATGCAATTTGTTTATACAAATTTCCTCAAAATTTTTATTTTATTATCCTCAGTTTATGGAGTGAAGCCTTGAATTTGTAAATTACTTGTTTTCATTTTCATTTATTCTTGTTCTACATCAAATTTTATTTGTGTTTTATAGTTTGCCAAAAAAATCTTCTCCAATTATTTTGTAATAATTTATCATTTTCTTACTATAAAAGCTAGAAATGATATAAAATAATTACTTTAACTTGTTTGCAGCTAAATTATAATAGAAGAGGAAAAAATATACAACCATTTTTGGCAATAAGTTTATGTCTGCATTTTAATTTGCCTTAAATTAGTAAAAGTGATTTTGTTTAGTAAAATTGTTTTTTAAATAGATTTTAGTGTTGTAGAGGAAGATTAAAGTCAGGTCAGTAGGTGAAAAGATAGGAAAATTAACGCAAATTTGTAGGCGTTGTTATTTGTAGACATACGAAAATGTATATCATAAGACTGGAAAATAGACAAATGTAAAGCAAAGTCTAGTAAACGACCTAGTCTATAGACTAGATTTATGATCTAGTCTATAGACTAGATTTATGATCTAGTCTATAGACTAGATTTATGATCTAGTCTATAGACTAGATTTATGATCTAGTCTATAGACTAGATTTATGATCTAGTCTATAGACTAGATTTATGATCTAGTCTATAGACTAGATTTATGATCTAGTCTATAGACTAGATTTATGATCTAGTCTATAGACTAGATTTATGATCTAGTCTATAGACTAGATTTATGATCTAGTCTATAGACTAGATTTATGATCTAGTCTATAGACTAGATTTATGATCTAGTCTATAGACTAGATTTATGATCTAGTCTATAGACTAGATTTATGATCTAGTCTATAGACTAGATTTATGATCTAGTCTATAGACTAGATTTATGATCTAGTCTATAGACTAGATTAGATTTATGATCTAGTCTATAGACTAGATTTATGATCTAGTCTATAGACTAGATTATGATCTAGTCTATAGACTAGATTTATGATCTAGTCTATAGACTAGATTTATGATCTAGTCTATAGACTAGATTTATGATCTAGTCTATAGACTAGATTTATGATCTAGTCTATAGACTAGATTTATGATCTAGTCTATAGACTAGATTTATGATCTAGTCTATAGACTAGATTTATGATCTAGTCTATAGACTAGATTTATGATCTAGTCTATAGACTAGATTTATGATCTAGTCTATAGACTAGATTTATGATCTAGTCTATAGACTAGATTAGATTTATGATCTAGTCTATAGACTAGATTTATGATCTAGTCTATAGACTAGATTAGATTTATGATCTAGTCTATAGACTAGATTTATGATCTAGTCTATAGACTAGATTTATGATCTAGTCTATAGACTAGATTAGATTTATGATCTAGTCTATAGACTAGATTTATGATCTAGTCTATAGACTAGATTAGATTTATGATCTAGTCTATAGACTAGATTTATGATCTAGTCTATAGACTAGATTTATGATCTAGTCTATAGACTAGATTAGATTTATGATCTAGTCTATAGACTAGATTTATGATCTAGTCTATAGACTAGATTTATGATCTAGTCTATAGACTAGATTTATGATCTAGTCTATAGACTAGATTAGATTTATGATCTAGTCTATAGACTAGATTAGATTTATGATCTAGTCTATAGACTAGATTTATGATCTGGTCTATAGACTAGATTTATGATCTAGTCTATAGACTAGATTTATGATCTAGTCTATAGACTAGATTTATGATCTAGTCTTTAGACTAGATTTATGATCTAGTCTATAGACTAGATTTATGATCTAGTCTTTTGACTAGATTTATGATCTAGTCTATAGACTAGATTTATGATCTAGTCTATAGACTAGATTTATGATCTAGTCTATAGACTAGATTTATGATCTAGTCTATAGACTAGATTTATGATCTAGTCTATAGACTAGATTTATGATCTAGTCTATAGACTAGATTTATGATCTAGTCTATAGACTAGATTTATGATCTAGTCTATAGACTAGATTTATGATCTAGTCTATAGACTAGATTTATGATCTAGTCTATAGACTAGATTTATGATCTAGTCTATAGACTAGATTTATGATCTAGTCTATAGACTAGATTTATGATCTAGTCTATAGACTAGATTTATGATCTAGTCTATAGACTAGTTTATGATCTAATCTAATACAAAATTTGTCATCGTATTCTCCTTATCACAATTTTCTTCACGTATTAATTCCTTTTTTAATATATCAAACGACTCATCTTTAAAGTTGTTTTATCTATATTTACATGGTATATTTTCCTATGCAGCAACAATTTTAATCTTTGTTTAGTGAAAAACAGTCTTAATGGTTCCTAAGAAATCTTCACAAATAACAACCAGAATGAGTGAGATAATAAGGATAATGAATTTAATACGAAATTATTGTGGTAAATAAAATAAATGTGTTTAAAAATTAAGGATAATTGAAAATAAGAAAATCTTTTAGGGATTCTAGTAATTTGCGAGAAAATACAACAGTTTTTCTTGAAATTCAATGACGTATGATTAATATGAATTGTAAAAACATGTGATTTAATTTAATTATGCAGAAATTATATAAATCACTAATTACTAATATAAAATTATGTATTAAGCATAATTAAATTCCTTTTAAAATGTCTTTACTTTTTTCGATTTTTTTTAATATTTACATTATTTTTCCCCTAAAGCGTATGATTAATATTAATTCTGACTTCATTTAACAAATCCATTTATAACTTTGTAATCAAGAAATATTTTCAAATTATTTCAATTGTTTTAGAAAAACAACAAAATTAGCTTTAATTTGTTTTATTTAAATGAAAATATTTCAAAAATTTATTTAATAAAATTTTTAAATAAAAAATATTTAATATTATTTTTATACTCCTACACCAGCACAAGTGGTGAAGAGAGCATGTTAGCTTTGTCATTCTGTGTGTAACGCTTTGAAGGAATCATTTTAGAACCCATAATGTATATATATTTTAGCTTCAAGTCTCGAATCGAGTATTTGCTATATTATTTAGAAGTTTCCTATTTAAAATCAGCAAAATCTGTTCAGAGTATTAAAAGATATAGACCGATGTCTGAGGCAACCTCTAAGTTCAAGGGCAGAACTTTAGTAAAAAAATCAACTATAAATCAACAGATTAGAATGAAATATTGCAGTAATATATACGTACTTAATTACCGTTTAAAATATGAGTCGACTTAGCCACGTCCGTCTGTTGTCTGTCAGTCTGTTTTTTGACATGTTCATATCCACAATAATTGACAGAGCTTAAAAAAAGTTGGCCTGAGTATTTGTTATAATCCAGATAAACTTCCGATTTAAAACCAGCAAAATCCGTACAATATATTTAAAGTTATAGACCGATATTAAGCGAAGAATTTTTATAAAAAAGTCCATTATTAAATCGACAAATTCTATTTAATTTGCCATATCAAATCGGTTCAGTAGAAAAAAGTTATAGCCAAAAACATAACTGAATTTATGACTCAGTAAGTGTTTCTGTGTTATGTCTGTGAGTACATATGTAAGTGTGTATGTACGAAGCATAATGTATTTACTGCATTTGTGGTGGAGGGTATTGAAGATTTGGCAAATCCTAATATTATTTTTTTCCGAAAGCTAATCACTGTTGTTTCTATTAAAATTTTCCAAAAAAATAATAAAATTTTCTATTTGTTTTTTTGGAAAACTAATTGAATTTTATTGTTTGGCTTTTAACGAAAATTATTTTCATTTTCAAATTAGAAAACAATGAATATTAAATATATTTATTTAACCTCTTTTTGTTCTGTTATACAAAATAATATAATACAAATACACTTTTGTATTTTTTTTCTTTGTGTAGAATTGTCGGATGTACAAATGTACAAATACTTGTACAAATATTTAACTGACCCCTTTGTATTATAATTACACTTGTTGCTGGATTTTCTCTGTATGTTTTAATTTATTTACTTCTTTTTTCTGTTTTTGTTTTTGCTGTAAACTTTACTTCCACTCACTTTAATCTGTTTGGAAACAATTTTAATTGAAATAGTTTTTTTTTTTTTTTTTTTTTTAATGAAATATTTAAAGTTTTTTTTAACAATTTAATGAAATTTAATAAAAGCTTTTAGTTAATTGTTTTTAAATAAAATTTAAACTAAAAACTTGTTAAATTAAAGTAATTAAAAAGTAAAATTTATTAATTTAATCATATTTAAATTATTAATTATCATTATTTTAAATAAAAGTGTTGAAAACTAATAAAATTAAAATAACTAAATTTAGTTTTTAAATAAAATGCTCTTTGGCGTATGATTAATATTAAATAGTGAAAATGTTTTAAACTTTGAAATCATAAAGTTTTTAACAAATATTTCAATTGTGATTGAGTTTTTGTCTTATATTAGAGTTGAAATCAATTAAAGGCTCTTAAGCCAGTCTATAGACTAGTTTATGATCTAGTCTATAGACTAGTTTATGATCTAGTCTATAGACTAGTTTATGATCTAGTCTATAGACTAGTTTATGATCTAGTCTATAGACTATTTTATGATCTAGTCTATAGACTAGTTTATGATCTAGTCTATAGACTATTTTATGATCTAGTCTATAGACTAGTTTATGATCTAGTCATATAGACTAGTTTATGATCTAGTCATATAGACTAGTTTATGATCTAGTCATATAGACTAGTTTATGATCTAGTCATATAGACTAGTTTATGATCTAGTCATATAGACTAGTTTATGATCTAGTCATATAGACTAGTTTATGATCTAGTCATATAGACTAGTTTATGATCTAGTCATATAGACTAGTTTATGATCTAGTCATATAGACTAGTTTATGATCTAGTCATATAGACTAGTTTATGATCTAGTCATATAGACTAGTTTATGATCTAGTCATATAGACTAGTTTATGATCTAGTCATATAGACTAGTTTATGATCTAGTCTATAGACTAGTTTATGATCTCGTCTATAGACTAGTTTATGATCTAGTCTATAGACTAGTTTATGATCTAGTCTATAGACTAGTTTATGATCTAGTCTATAGACTAGTTTATGATCTAGTCTATAGACTATTTTATGATCTAGTCTATAGACTATTTTATGATCTAGTCTATAGACTAGTTTATGATCTAGTCTATAGACTAGTTTATGATCTAGTCATATAGACTAGTTTATGATCTAGTCATATAGACTAGTTTATGATCTAGTCATATAGACTAGTTTATGATCTAGTCATATAGACTAGTTTATGATCTAGTCATATAGACTAGTTTATGATCTAGTCATATAGACTAGTTTATGATCTAGTCATATAGACTAGTTTATGATCTAGTCATATAGACTAGTTTATGATCTAGTCATATAGACTAGTTTATGATCTAGTCATATAGACTAGTTTATGATCTAGTCATATAGACTAGTTTATGATCTAGTCATATAGACTAGTTTATGATCTAGTCATATAGACTAGTTTATGATCTAGTCATATAGACTAGTTTATGATCTAGTCATATAGACTAGTATATGATCTAGTCATATAGACTAGTTTATGATCTAGTCATATAGACTAGTTTATGATCTAGTCATATAGACTAGTTTATGATCTAGTCATATAGACTAGTTTATGATCTAGTCATATAGACTAGTTTATGATCTAGTCATATAGACTAGTTTATGATCTAGTCATATAGACTAGTTTATGATCTAGTCTATAGACTAGTTTATGATCTAGTCTATAGACTATTTTATGATCTAGTCTATAGACTAGTTTATGATCTAGTCTATAGACTATTTTATGATCTAGTCTATAGACTAGTTTATGATCTAGTCTATAGACTATTTTATGATCTAGTCTATAGACTATTTTATGATCTAGTCTATAGACTAGTTTATGATCTAGTCTATAGACTAGTTTATGATCTAGTCTATAGACTAGTTTATGATCTAGTCTATAGACTAGTTTATGATCTAGTCTATAGACTAGTTTATGATCTAGTCTATAGACTAGTTTATGATCTAGTCTATAGACTAGTTTATGATCTAGTCTATAGACTAGTTTATGATCTAGTCTATAGACTAGTTTATGATCTAGTCTATAGACTAGTTTATGATCTAGTCTATAGACTAGTTTATGATCTAGTCTATAGACTAGTTTATGATCTAGTCTATAGACTAGTTTATGATCTAGTCTATAGACTAGTTTATGATCTAGTCTATAGACTAGTTTATGATCTAGTCTATAGACTAGTTTATGATCTAGTCTATAGACTAGTTTATGATCTAGTCTATAGACTAGTTTATGATCTAGTCTATAGACTAGTTTATGATCTAGTCTATAGACTAGTTTATGATCTAGTCATATAGGCTAGTTTATGATCTAGTCATATAGACTAGTTTATGATCTAGTCATATAGACTAGTTTATGATCTAGTCATATAGACTAGTTTATGATCTAGTCATATAGACTAGTTTATGATCTAGTCATATAGACTAGTTTATGATCTAGTCATATAGACTAGTTTATGATCTAGTCATATAGACTAGTTTATGATCTAGTCATATAGACTAGTTTATGATCTAGTCATATAGACTAGTTTATGATCTAGTCATATAGACTAGTTTATGATCTAGTCATATAGACTAGTTTATGATCTAGTCATATAGACTAGTTTATGATCTAGTCATATAGACTAGTTTATGATCTAGTCATATAGACTAGTTTATGATCTAGTCATATAGACTAGTTTATGATCTAGTCATATAGACTAGTTTATGATCTAGTCATATAGACTAGTTTATGATCTAGTCTATAGACTAGTTTATGATCTAGTCATATAGACTAGTTTATGATCTAGTCATATAGACTAGTTTATGATCTAGTCATATAGACTAGTTTATGATCTAGTCTATAGACTAGTTAATCTTTTAGTATACAGATTATTTTATTTTCTAGTCTATAGACTAGTGTGTGATTTAATATGATTACTATGATAAATTGTAACTGAACCAGATTTGAGCAAAACTTGAAAAGAACTAAAACTTTATAAGAGCTGAACTTGGACAGAATTAAAACACAACTGGAAAATTAGCCTTGAAATGAACTACGACTGATATAGAATTAAACTACTGAACTGAACTAGAACCATTTTTTAAACTGAACTAGAACTGAACTAAAACTGAAATAGAACTAAGCTGCAACTGAACTGGAACTGAATATAAATTGTACTAGAGCTGAACTAAAAATGTACTAGAACTGAACTAAAATTGTACTAGAACTGAAACTGATCTAGCGTTGTACTAAAACTTATATAGAAGAAGCTGAAATAGAGCTGAATCTTGCGCGAAAGCCCATAGTACGTATGATTAATTATTGTTCATTTTATATAAATTTAAATATTTTTATAACTATTGAACTTTTTCGAGAGATTCTAAAGAAGTATTAAAATTAACAAAATTATCTTTATTTGAAAGAATCAGTATATTTTTAAAAAATATACAAATCCTGGAAATTTTTTCAATAAATTTTAATTTTTATTTTTTGTTGCCATTTTTTCTTCGTTTTTCGTTTTTAAATCATTTTCAACTTTTTTAATGTTTAAGTTTCTTAGCTTCCTTTTTTAACACTAAAAAGCTTTAACATCTGAAGAACTTCATCATACTTTTTAATTTAGTTTTTAGTATTTTCTGCTTCTTTTCCCTTTAAAGAAATTTTATTATTGATTATTTGAACCTTCCAAAATTTTACCTTTTTTTCTAAGGAGTCGCTAAAGGAAATAACGATGAAAAAGCATTTTGATATTGAAAAAAACGCTTTTTCTTAATATGAAATATTTATTATAGTTCACTCAAATACAATAGAATAATAAATTATGGAATAAACTCAAAATGACTAATAAAATATTAAATAAAAGAGTTTGAATTTAAATTGTTCATTTCAGGAGGTGTTTTTGGAAAGACTTTAATAAAAAGACTTGAAATGAATAATTTGTGTATATTGCTAATTTCATATTAAATAAATTCCTAGAACTTTTGAATAAACTATGACCATTAGTTCCTGCACAAATTTACAATTTATAAAAATATTATTGAATTAATATTAATCATACGTCTCAGTCTATAATTTTATCAAAATTTGAATATTATTAGATCTATTAAATATTTTAATTTCTTCCAAAAACCATCTAGAATCTAAAGAATCTCAGAAAATTATTGATTTCTTTAAACCTTAAGATTTAATTTGATTTTCCTAAAGCATTTGTTAGCCTTAAAATATTATGTGTTTTATTATGTAAATTAAAAATAAAATTTTTTTATGGTTTAACAGTTTTCATATTAATTCAATGTATTTTTTTCTCTTCTTTTTGCTTTCAGGTAAAATAATCATTAACTGGATTAAATAAAATTATAAATTCATTGAATTCCTCATTAAGATGAAACCAAACAGGTGTCTGTATATAATTAAAAATATAAATAGTTATTTAAGTATGAAATAATAATAATATACATCATGTGAGGTAAAAATAGCAGTAATAAAGGATTTATAATGTAATCAATGAGTAATAATTCATAAAACTCTTTTGAAAATTGATTCCAAAATAAAATCTTTGGAATTTGTTGAGTTTAGAACTAAGAATTTAATAAATAAAATTTTCGAACACCATAACGTATGATTAATATTAATTATGAGTAATTTTATGAATTTGGTAATATATCAAAGACCAGAGCAGATTTTAACAAAATTCAAAATGTTTTTTGAATGCTGACACAAAAAGCTTTTAAATTAATAATATTGGAATCATAAACTTGTGTTAAATTCCCCTGTGATTGCTTAATAAATTTTTGATTTCAACTTTAATTCGTTTTTACTCATATTCTTCTAGATAAAATATAAATTTCCTTAACTAAGGTTTTAAATCCAAATTTTAGACGCATAATCTATTGTATATCATAGCGGGTAGTGGTTCCAAAACGTTCTTAAATGATTCTGTAATTTTGAAAGCTTTTGCGATATCTGTAAAATTTTATTTGAGGTGATGAGAGGTTACGTATTTCCAGTGATTATAGATCAGTCAATAGCCAATGATTGTAGTATTGAATGGTACTCCAAACTTGGTTTTCTCGAATATATTTGCCTCTTTTTGAAAATTCGACAAAAATTCATTTAAATTTTGAACCCATTTTTACTGCAACTTTTAATTTTTTTTAACGCTTCAGGCTCATCATGATCCTTTAGTGCTTTAAGAGAATCATTTTATATTAAAGTTAAAGTCCTTCCATTTATATTTTATTAGAAACTCTTGATTTTCCACAATCAAATTCTTAAAATCAGCTAAATTTAATTTTGAACACTATTGCGTATGATTGATATTAATTATGAGAAAATTTTACAAATTTATGTATAACTTTCAAACCAAAACAGCTATCAAAAAATTGAAAATGATCTAAAATGCTAACAAAATAAGCTTTTAAATTTCTTACATTCCATTTACATATACATATTATGATATCCTAAAATAAACCACCAAATTTCCAACTCATTAATATATAATTTTCCCGAAATTACTTTTTTATTTATTTAAATCTTATTACATGCAAAAACCCCTTAAATAAGTTAATAAAGCTAATAATTCCTTTTCAAATTTTATTATCTCTACATTTGTAATGCGAATAACTAAGAAAAAATTATCTCTTTTCCACTGTTTTCCTTTAGTTTTATATTCAAATTTTCCTCTTTTTTTAGTTTAGTTTATAATCTACTTCTCTTTATGATTTATGACTTTTAAGCGCTTTCACTAAATGCAAAAAACAATAGCAAAAACCTTTAATTCTCTAGCAGTGTTTTCACTAGGCATATATATATCTGAAAAACACTATACGGCTTTAAGTCAATAATAAGCATTTAAGCCAGTGTTGACCTAATTTCAGAACCATTATTCTTTTGATTTTATTCTATTAAAATCTCTTATACTCGTATGCTAAGAATTTGTATTATTTTATTATGAAAAGTTTATTTAAAAGATTTTTCTTCTAATATATATTATTTCTTTTTGTTGTAGTTTTTTTTTCTATTTAGTTAAAATATTTAACAGAAAAACAAAAGATTTTCCTCTTGTCTTTGGCATTTTCTTCTTTTGTTTTTTGTTGTGAAGCAGAAATAGAAAAAAAATATACACACACATTATTGTTGTTTTTCTTTATCTGTATTTTTGTTTATGTGTTTTAGTGAAAGGAATAAGTCTTTTTAAGATGATAACACTAAGACATCTATGGCAAAGGAGATTTATCCTTTAATAACAACAACTCACAGATTAACAACTAATTTGAAGACTGATGGGCTAAGTGAGATGTAGTAAATGAGATGGTTAAAAAATTTAATAATTCATAATCTGAATCAATCGGTCTATAGCCTGAACTATAGATTAGTTTTTAATCTGTACTATAGAACTATAAATCAGCCTTTTGTCTGAACTCTAGATCAATCTATAGTCTGAATTATGAAACTATTGTCTTATTGTCAGTCTTATCTCTGAACTATAGATTAGTCTATATTCTAAACTCTAGATCAGTCCATAGTCTGAACTATAGAGCAGTCTATAGTCCGAACTTTAGCTCAGTCTATACACTGATTTTTAAATCAGTCTTTACTCCAAACTATAGATGAGTCTATGGTCTAAATTATAGATCATTCTATGAACTATAGATCAGTCTATACTATAAAGTATAGATCACTTCGTAGTATGGGAAATAGCCTGTAGTCTGAACCATAGAACTATAAACCTATAGTCTGCACTATGGAACTATAGATCAGTCTTAACTCTCAACTATATATTAGTCTATATTCTGAACTAAAGATCCGTCCATAGTCTGAACTATAGAGCAGTCTATAGTCTGAGCTGGAGATCAGTCAACAGCCTGTACTATAGATCAGTCTTTACACTAATTTATAGATCAGTCTGCACTCCAAACTATAGATGAGTCTATGGTATAAAGTACAGACCATTATATGAACTACAGATCAGTCTATAGCCTGTAGTCTGAACCATAGAACTGTAAATCTTTAATCTGCACTATGGAACTATAGATCAGTCTTAACTCTAAACTATATATTAGTCTATATTTTGAACTAAAGAGCCGTCCATAGTCTGAGCTGGAGATCAGTCAATAGCATGAACTATAGATCAGTCTATACTATAAAGTTTAGATCAGTTCATAATCTGATCAGTCTATAATCTAAACTTTAGATCATTTTTTTGGTCTTAACTATAAATCGTTCTTTAGTCTGAGCTGTAGATAAGTCAATGATGTGAACTATGTATCAGACCAAATTCTAAATAACATATCAGTCTATAAACTGATCTATGGAGAAATATGAACCATAGATCAGTCAATAATCTAAACTAGTGATCACTCTATATTCTTAACTACATATCAGTCTATAATCTGAAATATAGATCAGTCAATTGTCAGTATATATTTAAAAGTATAGATCAATCTGTATTCCCAAATATAAAAATAAATCTGAAATATAAATCAGTTTATAGTCTGATATATATGTTTGGATTATAGATCGTTATATAGTTTGATCTTTAGATCACTTTATAGTCTGGGCTATAGATAATTCTATAGATCATTCTGAAGTTAAACTATAGATCAGACTATAATGATCTATAATCTGTCTATAGCTTGAATAACAGATAAGTCTATAGTTTGAACCATAAATCAGTCTATATTTTGAAATATTATCTTAAGACTGAACTTTAGACTGAACTGTAGATCATTCTATTAACTATAGATCAGTGAATAGTCTTTACTACTGATCAATCAATAGTCTATTATGTTAACTGCATATAAGTCGATAGTCTTTACAGTAGATTGGTCCATAACCTAAACTCTAGATCGCTATATATTCTGAACTGCTATCAGATCTCTCTGTAGTCTATACACTGTAGTCCAGTTTATAGTTAGAACAGTACTGAAGGCTTTGCATTAATCTTAAGTCTATTAAATTATTTCTTTCACTGTTCATTTCCTAATTCAAGGGAAACCCTTAAGGGTATTGTCCATATGACATTGCTATGCCAAGAATTAGGGGAAATATAAGTAAATGTCATATTGTTGTCTTCCACCGACAAATATTAAAAGCAAATCCACATTTAATACTCAAGTCTTCTTTCCAGGGTTTTGCATTATTTGTCATTTCAAAAGAGAAAGAAATTCTGCTTAAAAGCTTTTGAAGTGCAGTTTTAACCATATTTTTTAAGGGCCTTCCATATAGAAATATCGCGATTAGCAACCCTCAACCCTTTTCCATTTGAATTGGAATCATTGTACTCATTTCTTTAGTTTAGAGGAATAGTTTTATAAAATGATTTTTAGCAGGTTTTACAGGTTCTATTTTTTTGTTCTATTCAATTTTTTGTTGCATTTCACTCTCTTGCAACATTTGAATGGCTTCTTTTATTTCCAGCAAAACTAAAACCCAAAACAGTTATGCTTGTCAATGGTTCTTTTTTTTTGCGTAAAAAAAACCTCCCTCTAAAAGCTAAACAGAAATTTTTCTAAAAAAGGGGTATTGAAATTGCTTACAATTCATCAGTCATTTTCAAAACAGTCGTGGTGTTAAAAACAACTCTATTATATAAATTGTTTAAACAAAAACAAACAAACAAAAAAACTTAAATAAAAGAAAACAGTTTAAATATTAAAGTTTTAGTGTGAAAAAATCTAAATAAAATATTTAAATTTAAAAAAATCTTTACCTTTAACAGAATTTCGGCTTTAAAAATGAATTATTTGGAAGCTATTAGATGGTAAGAAAGAGATATTTTATGACTTAATAAATTATAGAAAGAACTTTCTTAGAAACTTTTAAGGTTTCTAAGAAAATTAAATATTTGTTTAAATTACACCTGATGACGTATGATTAATATTAATTAGTGAGTGTTTGCACAAATTTCTCTATAACTTGGGTAAATTTTCAGATATTTTAAAAATTTAAATTAGAAAAGAAACCTTAGAAATTTAGCTATTAAAGTGGAAAAGAAAAAGTTTTAAATAATTTTGAAAAAATAGAAAAAAAATTTAAATAAAATTTAAAAATAAAATTTTTGAAAAATTTTTATTTATGTTTTTGTTGTAGTTTTAGTAAATTTTTCTAAATAAAATTCCTATATGTAAAGGTCTTGAACCCTAAACCTTATAGGTCTTATTTCCTTTTTTCTTTAGCATTTTTTTCTTGTCTTCTTTGGTTTTAATTTTTATGTACAATTTACATCTTAAATATTGTATACATATTTGTCCCCCCCCTCCAGCTAGTTTTCTTTACAAATTCTTTTATAGTTTTTCTCTTTTTCATTTTCCTGCTTTTTTTTCTTATTCCATTAACCCTAACATTTTCTTTTAGAAACTATTGTTTTGTTGTTAGAAATGTTTTCAACACATTAAAATTTCATTACGGAAAAATCTACTCTTTTTCACATTTAAATTCTTGGTAATTTAAATTTATCCAGAATTACTTCCTTTTTTGCCTTTTGCAAACAAAACAGACAAACAACCACGCTAAATATCAACAAAGATAAACAACTACTATTACAGAGAGGAAAAACTCATTTTTATTTCATAATTAAAATCACTCATACGTCTAGAGTGTCATAAAAGAAGTTGTTTTAATCATAAAATTCAAAAAAAAAGAAAAAGAAAAGAAAATTTTATATAAAATTTTTTGTGTAAAAAAATCAAGCTTTTTTGCTTAAGGAAAATATGAAACAAAAAATAGGTTACATAAACAAAAATGTAGAATTTTTACGACATATTAAACTTATACAAAGAAACAAATATTCAGAGTAATAAAATGAATATAAAATGTATTTTTTTTTTTGCGAGACATAAAAATTGTTTGCTTTACATTTTTAAAAGGTTTAAAATGGAATTTAATATGAATTATGGAAAATTTTTAAAGTTTCCGAAATAAATTCGTGGAAAATTGTTTATAGAAAAACAGAAAATTCAAAATCAATAAAAATGTAACAGGTGGCGTATGATTGATATTAATTAAAGGGTTTAAGGATAAATAGCATTTTCTGGGAAACTTTTGAAGTTAGGAGAATTATGAAAACTGCATTGGAAAGCTAACAAAACAAGCTTTTAATTGATATAATTAAAAAAATGTAAAATTTATTTTTTCTGAAGATATAAAAACAGTTTTTAGAAATATTGATTTTTTTTGGAATACTGAAAACTTAAGGCATTTTCAGATGAATAGAACTCCAGGAAAATGTAAAATATTTAAAGAAAACAAAAAATAAACAAAAGGAGTCGTTTGAAATTTACCAGGTGACGTATGATTGATATTAATTAAAAGGTTTGTGAGAAAAATTAGGAATATTGGGGAAACTAATAAGAATGCGAAATTAATTTAAACTGTAATGGAAAGCTAAGAAAATTTATATTTATTCGATGTATTTAGAATATTTAAAATTTCTGGTTTTTAGAAATTGCAAGATAATTTTGTCGAAGTAATGATTTTCAATATTTTATTAATAAATGTCGAAGTAAAGAAATACAATTAAACGTAGTAAAAATAATGCTTAAAAATTCTAAAAAAATTCTAAAATACTTAAAACAAAACTAATCATTAACATTTTCTTAAATTAAAAGTGAAAAATAAAAGACATTTAAAAATATCACATGTTGCGTATGATTGATATTAATTAAGAAATTTATGGAGAAAAACAAAAATTTCTGAAAAACTAATACAGTTAGTAAAATCAATGAAACTTCACTTGAAAGCTAAGAAAATTCACTTTTATTAAATATCTAGTTAATAGACTCACTTTTAGTTTTTAAAAAGATACAAGAGAATTTTTTAAGAAATTACTTTTAATATTAAATTAAAAAATTCTAAATAATGAAATTAAAATTAATGCTTTAGATTTGTCAAATACTTTAAGCAAAACTGATTATTGGAATTTTCTTAAATTAACAAGGAAGAATTTATAATTATTATTATTTTTATTATTTTAATATCACGGGTCACGTATGATTGATATTATTTAGAAGTTTTGTGGGGAAAAACTGGAATTTCTAGAAAACTAATTGAGTAAGAAAAATTAACAAAACTACATTTAAAAGCTAAAAAAATTTACATTTATCTGATATATATTTTATAGTCACAGTTTTAGTTTTTAAAGTAAACAAGAGCATTTTTGAAGTAATGATTTTCAATATTTATTTAATTAATGAAACGCTGAACTTTAATATTATAAAATGAAATTAACTTTTAAGATTTTAAATTCTAAAATACTCAAAATAAAATTAGTTATTGGAATTTTCTTTATTTTAATAGGAAAAATAAGAATTCTTAAAAATTTCTTAAGTAACGTATGATTGATATTAATATATAAGTATATTAGGAAATACTACGATTTCTGGCAACATATTAATGATAGAAAAATAGTTTAAAGTGTTCTGGAAAGCTGATAAAATTTACCTTTATTTGATGTAATTAAAATAACTTAATTGAGTACTAAAATTATAAAAAAAAACATAATTAGAGATAATTCTAAAAAAAAAATTAGGCACGTTTAATTAAAAAATACAATTTATTACGATTTGAATATCTCTGAAACTATAAAGACAATTTTCACATGTAAACGTGTATTTTGTAAAGTTTTAGAAAATTATTAATTTCTTTTGTCTCAATTCATACATCAAATTTTGGCGAAATTAAGAATAAAAAGTAAAAAAAAATGACCAATTTCAGAGGGCCACCAACCTCATCCATGACCAGATAGGGGAAATGCAGTCATTCAAATCAACTTTAAAAACCTTAGCTAAAAGTTTGTCAATTTATATTGAAATATCTTTAACAACTCAAAAGTGAAAGAATTATTTCCAAGAACTTGGTTTTAGAACCTCTGATCGTATGATTAATATTAATTAAGTTAAAGAGCCACAATTTTGCCAATATTTCAAAAACTTTAAAAACTAGTAATATGCATTATATTTCTAACAAAATTTGCTTTAATTAAAAAGTCTATAAGTTTAAGTTATAAAATTTGTCGAAAAAATAACAATTATTTTTTATTTTTAATTTTTTGTATTTTTTAATAATGAAAAAATATTTCCTTAACTTTTAATAACTCCAAATATTAATGAGTTTATAATACTGATGAAATTAATTTTAAATTCTTGATAATATTATACAATTTCTAATTTTTTTCAAAAAACACTACAGAACGTATGATTGATATTAATTAAGAGGTAGTGACACAATTTTGCTTATATCTCAGGAACTACAAAAGCCATTTAAATTACTTTAAATGCATTTGAAAGCTTATAAAATTAACTTTAAAATGATCAAAAATTGTTTAAAATGAATCTATAAGTTTTGCTGAAAAATTGTAATAAAATTCCCCAATAAAATTTATTTTTATAATATTTCAAATTTACTTCATAAATTTCTTTTTATTACACCCTCCACCAATATTAGTGGTAAAGAGGGTACATTAACTTTGTCATTCCGTATGTAACGCTATGAAGGAATCACCACAGACCCAAAAATTTATATGTATTATTGCATAAAATTAGAATCTGAGTCGTTTCTTCTATGTCCGTTTGTCTGTCTGTTGTTTGCACGCTCACATCCACAATAATTCACAGAGTACAATGAAATTTGGCCTGAATATTTGCTATAGTCCTGAGGAGTTTTCTATTAAAAATCAGCAAAATCGGTTTAGTATATTAAAAAATATAGACCCATATCTGAAGCAAACTCAAAGTTCAAACTCAGGTTGAGTAAAATTATCAGTTATAAATCGACAAATTGGAATGAAATCTTGTTCTACACCATTCCAAAATCAAATTTTAGGAAAACTTTTATATATTGTATATATCTGTGATTGTATATTTGAGTGTTTATGTACGAAACATAACATGTTTACTTCACTCGTATTTGTGGTGGAGGATTTGGAAGATTCGACATAACCGAATTTACCATTTCTACTTGTTTTACTTACCAAAACTTAATTCTTCTCGTTTAACTTTATTTCTTTACTAAATTAACTTTTCACCCACAAAAAAAACATTATTTACTCAATTAAACTTAAACTTTAACTTAACAAAAAATCTTATTATTACTGCAACTTAAGTTTTTCCTTAAGAAATTTAAAAGTTTAACGCAAAAGAAAAAAACACCAACAACGAAAACAGAAATTAATTAAAAAACTCTCAAATTATAATGAGGAAATGATTATAATTTTTCCCTGCACAATTTTTAATGTCATCACAGGAGCTGAAAAAACGAAAGCAGAAGGTGAAGAGAGGAAAAGAAAAGAAAAGAATATAAAGATCATTCTTATAAAAAAAATTTAAAAATCTGCAGAAAAAAAAACAAGAAACGAATCTCATTTACACTACTGACATACAAAATAATAGAAAATAAGTAGAAATATATACATACACACATATACAGTTATGAATACATGCAAATACCAACATTCCCACTTCAATGTTTATATTTATTCATAAACACATTCGCTGCTATACACACTAATACACAAATATACACACACACACATACTTACTCATAATTAGTATTCATGGTGAACTTAATATAACAACAGCTTTCAACGATGTGGTGCGGCAATATTGGTGTGTGTGTGTGCGAAAGTTTGTATGTAGTTACACATTTATACTAACAAATAAATCACCCATAAAACATTTTAAAATCATTCAAAAAGTGGAAATAAAAGTAGATTTTTACCAGAATTTTCAAAATTTTTACAAAATTTTAATTTATATCTAAAACTAAATTTTATCACATTTTGAATGCCTTAAACCTTAAAATTTCTGAGCTATTGGCCAAATACTAATTTTACCTCTTAATTAATATCACTTATACGCACTGTTTGACTTATGGACAATTAAAATTTACTTTCAAATGTTCATTATTTAAGTTTTTCTTTGGAAATGTTTACTGGGTTTGAAGAGCATTTTAAATATATATTAGTGTTAGTGTTATTTGTATACGTATAACAGTTATTGTTATTGTATGCCTCTTAACAATTTATTATTTTTTTTAAGGTTTAGATTTGTATAAACATGTAAAGATATTTATATACGAAAACATGTTTATTTATTCTGAAATACACTAGAAAAAACTCTAAAAACTAGAACTGAACTAGAGACCAGACTAGAACTTTAACTAGAAACTTAACTAGAACCGAACTAAAACTAAACGAAAACTGAACTTTAATTGAACTAAAACTGAACGAGAAAACAACTTGAACCGAACTACAACAGAATTGGAACAAGACAAGCACCGAACTAGAACAAAATAAGAACAGAGCTTGAACGGAACAAATACCGAACTAGAACAGCATTAAAACTAAATTTAGACTTAACTAGAACTGATGCAGAACTAAGAGAATTTTTAACTAGAACTTTAGGAGTAGAAATTGAACTTAATTAAAACTGAATAAGAAATGAATTTGAACTGAAGCAGAACTAAACCAGAACTGAAATAGAACTGAACCAGAACTGAAGTAGAACTAAACCAGAACTGAACTAGAACTGAAGTAGAACTGAAATAGAACTGAACTAGAACTAAAGTAGAACTAAACCAGAACTGAACTAGAACTGAAGTAGAACTGAACCAGAACTGAAGTAGAACTAAACCAGAACTGAACTAGAACTGAACTAGAACTGAAGTAGAGCTGAACCAGAACTGAACTAGAACTAAACTAGAACTGGTCTAGAACTCTACTAGAACTGAAGTAGAACTGAACCAGAACTAAACCAGAACTGAACCAGAACTGAACCAGGACTGAACTAGAACTGAAGAAGAACTGAACTAGAACTGAACCAGACTGAACTAGAAATAAACTAGAACTAAACTAGAACTGAATAGAACAGAATCAGAACCCAATTAGAACTGAACTCGAAATAACCTAGAACATAACTTGAACGGAATCTAAAAATGAACCAGTGCAGAACTAAAACTAAACTAGAAATAAACTAAAAGCTTAGAAGATCTAAAACCTGAGCCGGAACTTGAATTTTAACTTTATATTAAACTGAACTGGACTGAACTGGAATCAAATTAAAACAGAACTCAAACATAATTAGAATAGATCTAGAGCAAGTCTATAACAGAACTAGAGTAGAGCTAGAACTTAGCTCTTACAAAACTATTACCAGACTAGTACTGAGCTAAAACTATTTTGGTTATGAACTATAAGTGTAATGGAAGTGCTGGACTGAAATTAAAGTAAAACAAAATTTGGATTTAACTAGAACCAAACTAAAACTACAACTCTATAGAAAAAGGTTATTCAAGCAATGACATTTTTCGTTATACCGAGCGTATGATTAATATTAATTAAAAAATATTTACAAAAAAAAAACTGTTATTTTTTTATAAAAAAGTTAAATTTAAAATTGAAACTAAATTAAAAGTAAACATTTCATATAGTTATTAGCACAAACTGTATAGTACGTGGGTAGTTTCAAAAGTTATTTTAAAAAATTAGATTTAAAAAAATTATGTTTTTGGTTTAAAATTTATTTTTCTTTAATTGAAATACATAAAGTTTTCATACTAAAACAAAGATTTTCATATTTTTTATTTAAGTGTATGTGTATGTGTATTTGTGTACATACATATTTAACATTGTTGTATACATTTAATAGGTACTAACATGTGTTAGTTTACAAAATCACACATATTTACCATAAATACATATGAAATCCTACATTTATAGTAAATATTTTGTATGAATTTTTAAATTCATCTTTTCATCACTCTTTTCACTTCCCTTCTCCTCCTCCCTTTGGCATAAGTCTTTCATTTACTATAGAGTTTTGAAAAATTTGTAAAGGATTTTTTTTGTTGCAGTTTTTCATACATTTTACAATAACAACAAATATAAATGCTAACAATAAAAAAGTCACATGTATTCATACACATACACACACACATACATGTAAAAATTCAACATGAAAATGTTCAAAATTAAAAAGGGCTGTCATGTGTAAAATGTTCCTCTTCTTTTCTTCTTATTCTGTTGCTCATATTTATATGAACAAAAAAAAAAAAACACTGAACAAATAAACAAAAAAATTATTATTTTTTATTTCAGAAAAAAAGTTTTTAATAGAAATGAGTTTTCAAAAAAGGCAAATTTATATGTTTGTTTTTTTTTTCAACAAAACTTATTTAGGGAATTTTGTATTACAAAATATTTATATTTTTAATATTTTATATTTATGCCAAATTGTTGTTATTTTATCATTATCGAGGTTTTTATAAATTCTTCGAATTTCTAGATTTGAACAAATATTTTATCAATATAAAAAAAAATATTATAACAAATTTTATTTAATTTCTCAGGGCTTTTTAAAGTTAAAATACATAATTGCAAAATAAATAATTTATAATTTAAAAAATCGATACAAATTTTTAATACAATTTCTTGGAATTTACTGCAAATCAATGTGAAAAGAAATTATTTAAAATTTTTTTATTTAACAAATAAATTTTAATTTTATGTTAAAAGTTACACATGACGTATGATTGATATTAATTCATAAATAATATTATATTTCTCTTTTTATTATGGGATGTATCAAAGCTAGAGAAATTTTCTAAAGATGTTTGGAAAGCTAACATTGTCAGCTTTCCTTTCATATATGAGCATTTTAAAATTATGCAGAAAATTATGGAAATGTCAATATCGGAAATTAATATTTAAAACATTTTTGAAGTTTTAAAAATTGTTTATTCTAAAACTGAACAAAAAAGTGGAATAGAACTGAACTAGAAATGATAAGTACTAGAAGAGATTATAACTGGAACAGATCACAACTAGAACAGATATAAAAAGAACTGGAACAGAACTATAATAGCGTTAGAACTAGAGCAGAACTACAAGAGAACTAAACAGAAATAGAACTGAACTAGAACTGGATAGAACCGAACTAGAACTGAGCTAGAACTGATGTCGAACTAACTTAAACTGAACTAAACTGAATTAGATCTAAACTAGAACTGTACAAGAAGCTGAACTATAACTGAACTAGAGCTGGGCTAGAACTGAAGAAGAAACTGAACTAGAACTGAACTAAAACAGAACTAGAACTGATGTAGAACTTGGAACTAAAACTGAATAGAACTGAATCAGAACTGAACTAAAACAGAACTAGAGCTGAACTAGAACTGTACAAGAACTGAACAAGAACCTGAAATAGAACTTAATCAGTCCTGAACAAGAACTGAAATAGAACTGAATCTGAACTGAACTAAAAATTGAAACTAGAACTGGAACTAGAACTAAACTAGATCTGTCTAGAACTGAATCAGAATGAACTAGAAATGTAATAGAACTTAACTAAAACTGAACTTGAACCTGGAATAAGAACTGAACTTTAAGTGAACTTGAACAGAATAAATAGAAAAGAGCTAGAAGAGACGTAGAATAGAACTAGTAGAAACCTTAACTAAGATCAGAACTGGTACTGATTACTGAACTGCAACTGAATTAAAATTGACTTCAAGCTGTGCTTATAATTCATTTTAAAATATATTCATTCTAAAAGAGGTCTCTCTTAAAACGTTTTTTTTTCTGTGTCCAAAAAATTAAAGTCATTTAATATTTCACTTAAACAAAAATTCTAAAAATTTATTTTAATCCAAATTCTTTATCACACATAATTTCCTCCCTTCAACAATTTTCATCTCATTCTGTAAGGAGGTTGAGCATTTGTTAACACAAAATATAAACCTCTTCTCAATGCTCTCATATCAGCACTCCAACCCTCAACACCCATTTTCAATATGCGACTCCCCATTTGTAAACAACGTTTATGTTTAATCATATCCAACCACATATCACCCGAACACTCAATGCCCTCCAACATTTCATTGCTTAAACTTTGAGCATAAACTTGAAAAGCTCGGAAATGTGAACATTCATTGAAGAAACAACCCGGTTGATTATAACCAAAATTTACAAAAAATCTACATGACCAGTGTGTGGTCGTAACCATATGAACCAACACTTGTGTGGATAACTTCAACATAATCGGCATCTCTTACATCAAGTCTTTCATTAACATTTTCATAACGAAAGAGGGGTAAAGCTGGATCAAGACCATTAGATAACAGGGAGACGACCTGTTTGTACATATTTTCCAGAAATGCCTGCAATATGAGCACCCATACTAAAGCCTATGACGTGAATATGCTCAAAAGCTATGCCAGATTCTTGATGAAGGAAATCAATGAATTTGGCCACAACCATTCCTACAGGTTTACTCTATAACTGGCTGTAATGTAGTCAGCAATGGCACCTTTGCCCCAGTCAACGGTAATGATGTTATATGAGCCCTGTTGAAGTTTAAAATATTCGGGAACTAAAGTATTGTAGATGCCAGCTTTGGAACCACCCAACCAACCGTGTATGAGAATTCTGAAAGAGATGAAATTAAGAAAATAATCTTAAAAAAATTGTCAAATTAATTGTTTAAAATTGTCGTAAAAAATAAATACAAAATAAAGCTTTTTATATATTAGTAAAAAGTTTTTATAAAGAAATAAAGCTTTTTAAGAAAAAATAAAAATATATTTATAAAAGTATATAAAAATTTGAAAGCTTCCCAAAGCTTCCTTAAAATGTAAAAATAGTCCTAAAAAACATTCTTCAAAAAAGCTTTTCTTATTTAAGACCAATAACGATCTAAAAAAACTTTTAAAAATCATTTTAATGGACCTGCTTAACAAAGCTCATACTGAAAGCTTTTAACAAAAAAAATTTTAATGATGATTGCAAAGCTTTATTTTAAATAAAAAAAAATTTGTTAAGCTTTCTTGAAAATTTTAAATACTCATAAAAGCGTCCTTAATTGCTTAATAAAACTTTAAATGAAGATCGTAGGAAACTTTTAATAAAGCTTTTTAAAATGCTAATAATAAAAACTTTTTTTAAGCATAAATAACTTAATATTTGGTTTAAGCTTTCAAGAAAAACGTGACTAAATTCTAGAATCTTAAATAGTTAAAGCTTTTGACAAATATTTTCAAAATTGCTTTTCTTTTCATTAAACTTAAAACAATCCAAATATATCATTGTTATAGCTTTTTGTATTGTTAGCGTCTTAAGTTTTCATTAAAGCTTTCTATATTTCCTTTTAAATTTTTTTAATAAGAATTCTAAGAAAAGCTTTGTGCAAAAACTTTTACTAAAGTTTTTTGACAAAACATTCTACAAAACTTTTTTAAAGCCTTCTATATTAAAAAACGCCTTTTTACAAAATGTTCTAAAAAAAGCTTAAGTAAGCTATTCCTAAGACCGAACATATTTTATAAAAATTTTCAGTAAATCCTTAAAATCTTAAAAGCTCAATATAGCATTTTTATAGAAATTTCCCATAAAGCTTTTA
>PYHX02000519.1:0-21724 GCA_004302925.2 Cochliomyia hominivorax
GTCTGATAAACGCTATAAATCCGGTATCTCATATGGGGAAGAATAGAAATTCCATTTGATATTATTAGGTCTGCAATCGTCAAGGATTTTCAGCAGTTAGAGGAGGGAAAATGAAAAAACACACATACCCAATTTCGACAATGTGTTGTACCTTATTTTGTTATGAACACAACAAACATTTCTAAATAAATATCTCTTGTCGCTGGTCACTTAACAAACACTCTACTAAACCAAGATTCCAATTCAGCGGCAAAGATATGAAAAAGGTGAGACGGTCTTTCGCCTGCTTTGTGAATACCCAGACCTGGGAAATAAAGCTCTAGTTATATTTTTTATATCTTTTTATAGAATTTTTTTTGTTATTTGACTAATTTCAACAAAATCAATTCCTAGAAATTTTCACAATTTATTTTTGAAAACAAAATTTAGTTATTCATTTATTCTTAGAATTTACACTAAAAATAATTCTATTTTTGAATTTTGTCGTTCTCAATATTTCATACGTCAAATTTGAGCATCGTTTCAATGACATTATTTGCCAGAGATTTTAATTAAAATTCAATTCGTGGAAATTTAATTGAATTTCTATACACTCTTTTCATTCTTAGTTATTGTTCGATAGTATTTCCTATAAAAATTTATTATATGTATGTAAGTAAATTGTAAGTAATTACTCATACCACGTGGCAATAGTATACATAGAAAGAAAGAAATCTGATTTCATCTGCTTCGAAAATAGAAATATATGTATCTATGTGCTTATAAAATATCAAACATGGAAATCTTGTAGGTGAACAAAAAACACCCACATTTTAGGAAGACATGTATATTTTAAAAGAGGAAATTTTTCATTACCTGTTTTTTGCATAAAACATGCAGATTCAAAATCTAATAAAAAACCAAAACATTGTAAGTTGTAATTGAAATATAAGTATGTATGTTTGTTAGAATAAGAATTGAAAATTCTGAAAATAATCATATGAACAAAATTTTTGTACTTATACCCTACACCACCAAAAGTGGTGAAAGGAGATATATTAACATTGTCAATGAAATATTAAAGACCCTAAAAAGTATATATTCTATTGCATGAACCGCCTGTCTGTTGTTAGAACACAGTTATTTCAACTTATTGTCAAAACTCAGTAGAATTTAAAGTGTTTATTTGTTGTTGTCCTGAAAGTGAAAAGTAAACCTTAACATTTTTTTCAGTTCTAATAGCTAAGGCAGTCCCAAGCGCAGATCTGCGGCAATGTTTTAAAATTATTTTAGCAATGACATAAACAATGTTTTTTATTTGAAGTAAACATATTCGAAATTTGATTTTAAGCCTACAGAGTCCACATGTATTTTAGTATTGGGAAAATCTATTATCAAACAATTATGAACATTTTGTGGTTTTAAGATTAACATTCTAATTCAAAATTTAGACTTTCAGATTTTAGAAGATAAGGTCAAACTGAAGTGGGGGTTTCCGATACAAAATTCAAACTAGACTATTCTATATAGTGAAGCCTTTCAGAAAAATATAAACTTTTTATAAGTTTTAAAGAAAATATCTATTTTAAATGAAAATTAATGAAAATTCGTTTTTTATGACAAAAAGAACAAGAATTCTTAATTTTCTTTTAAAATGTAAATTAGTTTTTGCGTTGCGAAGGGATATTGACTTCATCCTTATTTCATTTGATAATTTTTTTAACTAAGATGAATTGAACAAAATCGGGTTAATACTTTCGAATATATGTACAAAACCTGAATCAAGATCTTGCCAAAAGTTAAAAATTTATTTTCAAAAAAAAAAAAAAAAAAAAAAATTGATTCTGCCCCACAGTTAAGCGTTTCATTGTTTTATATATATATATAGAATATATTATATTTTACACATAAATTTTAATTAAAATGTTTCTGGAGGATACTGATTACTTAGAGGAATCATTTAAGACCCAATAAAATTTATTCTTTCATGAAATCTGAGTGAAATAAGGTATGTACGCATGCAAGTGGGAAACATAATGAATGAAATGATATTTCGCTATATTGTTTGTTATTTTCCAGATCTGGCCTGCTTTATCGGTTCAAAAACAAAAAAGTTATACAACCATATCTGAGGCAACCTCAAAATTCCGACGATGTTCTTTTCTAAAATTCTCAGTAAAAAATAACTGAATTTAGAAAAATAGTATACTGCGTGCTTCATCACCTCAACAAATTCATGGAAATTGGACTAATATAACATTTTGATGCACCCTAAATCTATGTATCATATTAAAAATTTTGTAGAAATTTGTCTGAAGTTTGGTACATATATATATTTTGCTATAAAAATTAACCCCAAAAATTATATTATGCTGGGGCCATTTTCCTGCCAATCTCCGGTATAAGGGCTCGGAGTAGGAGTCTAACTTTTTAGATTCTTTACTAAGGACCAAATTTGCTCAAAATATGGTACAGTTTTTTTCTAAAATTGTCCGCAATATTTGTAGCTAATTTAACAGATAAGGTCCCTTTCCAGAAAAATGTTTCAAACTTATAAAACTCTTAAGTATGGATTGAAGTGAGATCAATTATAATAATCATTATTATAATTAAAAATGTACTAATTTTATCTTAATTCATTAAAATATTTTTCTAATTATTTTGTACAGTTGCAATATACATTCTAATTTTCCTGAACATGATTTTGGGCGGATAAATCACTTTATTATTTGAAGTATTTCAATGAAATACTAATTTTAGACTTGGTTTATAAGTTCAGTTTGTAATTTCCTTTAGCTTATTTATATTTACCCAATACATTTCTGATTTGTTTCAAATTCGATAACAATTAATTTTCTAATTACTGTTCTTTTAGCTTTAACACTAACAATTATTTTAACACTAAAAGTATGATGAATTTCCAGACTTACGAACCACATTTGGCTGTAGCAACTCATCCAAGTATTCCAAAATTGAAAGTGGTGGAGGGTATTTAATAGTCGACACTACTGAATTTAATACTCTGACTTGTTTTTGGTTATTTTTGTCATTTTGATTTAGTTTATTTTGTTCTACTTGTCTTTATCTTTTAATAATTTAAATTCTTTTGATGTTTTTTTTTCCTTTTTTGCTAAAACGAACAAAAACCTTTTATTTTTGCCTTCAGATTTTTGTGGTCTATGTGACTTATATGTACTTAAATTAGCTTTTCTCATGTCTTTTCTCCTTTATAGTTTTGTTTTTAATATTGTACAGTAATCACTTTATGAAAACAATATTCTTAATTATTAACGACCTCAAAAATGTCTAATTTCTCTAAGACAAGTCTTCAATGCATTTCATGATTAATACAACTTTAAGAAATTTTATTTCCTTTTAATTGTGACATGTTAATTATATTGTATTCAGGTCCTTTATGAAATATTTCTATATCATTTCTCAGTAGCTTTTACTGCCATTTAACCATATTTTTTGTTGTATTCATATATATTTTTCCAAGCTCAAATACCTGTTAACCTAAATGCTTTTCCAAATTGCAGTTGTTTCATGCATGGCATCGTCTATATGCATCATGCACATAATGTTTGCATGTGTTTGTTGGATTTAAATGGCAGTCATTATGAAGTCTGAAAGCATTTCAAATTTACTACTACTTACATTGCATGCCAAAATTTTTACCATATAAAAATTATTTGCATACACTAAAAATATATATATAATATATATGCTAATATATACAGAAATACACATGTATATGTTTTTTTAAAATACTATAATTTGAAATAAACAAAGTATTGTGTTTATAAAAAAGTAATTTCTGCTTTAGTAATTCACACTCTCAAGCATAGGAAATTAATTTCTATTGACGCATATCATTAGAATAATTAAAAAAAAAATATTTTCAAATTAATTAAAACATCAAAGTTAATACATGATTTTTGATCTGACTATATATAAATCACGTCTCATAAACAGCAACTTAAATAAGCTGTATCTCATGAAATTTCTAACATCATCGAATATTTGAATGTTCGTTTGGTTAATATTCATCATATTTTCAAAAAAAAAAAAAAAAAATAAATAATAATAATAAAATAATAAAAAATAATATACATGGATGTATACTTAATATAAATAACTTACGTTAAGTATACGCCTTCATAGCAAATTAAAAAGCAAAGAATAAACTGAAATCAAGAAAATATGTTTTCTTTCCGAATCTAAGATAAATTTTCAATAGAAGAAAAAAACTATCCTTAAAAACCCAAATCCGATCTCCTGTGAACGATATATAGAAAAATGATCAATATTCTTGAAGTTTTTTTTATACATGCGATACCAATCAGAGTTATTAGTTCAAGATTTTATTAAAATAATTTAATGTTAAAAACATTAAGGAGCATGGATAAATAATTTAGTACAATAGATAAGTATCTAAGGGTGTACAAATCTTATCCCAGAAAAGGGTCTAAAAAAGTTGACTTATCATAAAATCCACCAAACATATTAATGCTTATTTTATTTGATCGATATTTATGGAATCAGTTATATGCGACTATAATTTTTTCAAATTTCTACAAATTCAGTTCATATTTAAGAGTATTATAAACTTAGACTCCTATTCCTGGAAGGAGATTTTATGGATGTTACATTAAAAAATGGGGCCTATATGAAGCAATTTTTATCCATTCTAGTATAAAAATATATGCAGGTAAAAAATTGATTCCATATGACACTTCAATTTGGCGGGTATCACAATTGTTTATATTTTAATCCAACTGGTTTTCCGTTTAATTCTTTAAAAAAGAATTATACTAAAATTTATACTGAAAACTAAATGGATTTTCATTCATATGTACGGATGGTTATATAAGTAAAAACATGAATAAATCACCTTTGCCACAAACCAATATTATAATTTCTAAAAATGAGTCCGACAAAAAATGCTTTTGAATAAAGGCCAATGAACTGCAAGATATTGTAAATAATAAACACTTTTCAGAAAATATAATTAAATAAATAAAACTTTTGGAACGAGAAAAACCTGTAAAATTCATATAATCCAAGTAAATGCTCTCATTTTGTAAACGTATTAATTCAGTCCAGTTTTATTTAATAGCAAATTGTTTTATTTTAATTGTTTTCAAATTAAATTAGCCATATGGTTTTAAATAATATTCATTCAGATAATAATGTTAATTTTATAAAAGAAAATATAAGAATAAAACAAATATTTAAATAAATTAAATTTTAACATTAACATTTTGAATGATAAGCAAAATTTGTTTAAGACTTTAAAGAAAGTTTTCTTAAGAAAAATGAGCAAGACTGTTATCTACGGCTGTGCCGAATCTTAAATATCCTCCGCCAATTATATTATTCAAGTTGATCTATTCGCATGAGTTGAAGGTATTGCAACAGAATAGTTATTACTCCTTCGTCAGTTTAAACAAGGATTCTGAAGAAATAGCTACAGTGAAATGAGGTAAAATATTCTTAAAATTACCCATAAATATTGGTATCATATATTGAATACATTTAAATAAATGTGTGAGTTTTAAGAACCTTTTTACCTTTTAAAATTTCGGGAATTACAAGAGAGTTATAATAATAATAGTTATCAGCATATATAGCCGATAATGACATCTAAAGAAAACTGGAACAACAATTTTGCGAAAAGGACCTTAATTGGATACCAAATCAAAACATGGATCGATACTGCTCAAATAAATAATATATACTCAAGACAGCTAGAAGAATGCTATATTCTACTATGCCGAATCCTCATTACCCACCACCACAAATTCGTGTGAGGTAAAAATGTTATGTTTCATTCATACACATCCACATATACGCTTAAAAATTTAAGCAAACCACCTTCGGCTGTGTAGGGTATAATAAAATTTTCCTAAATAAAATACAAAAACACTTAATGAGTCATAAAATTTGATATACTTTCAGCTAAAACTCTTTCTCTACTGAACCAATTTTGATTATCTTTGGAATGATAATAAAGTTCATATAACAGAATATTATGGCAATTTTATGAAAGTTCTTCGCTTGAACTTAGAGGTTGCCTCTGGTATCGTGTTAAAGCTTTTAACATACTGAACCGATCTTGCTGATTTTAAATAGAAAATTTCTCGTGATTATTATGCGAAATTTCATTGAGCTCTGCCAATTTTTGTGATTGTGAGCGTGCCAACAACAGATTGACGGACATAGAAAATTGACTCAGATTTTTATTTGATGCAAGAATATATATACATTTTGGGGTCTGATATTTTTCCTTCTTAGCATAACACACGGAATGACAATGGTAATTTATCTTCTTTACCACTTATGATGGCGGAGGGTATAAAGAAATTGTCCCACATTTCAATAGAATTGTTTTATAGCTACGAGTTTAAAAACCTTAAAACATGTTTCCGGAAATAGATTTTATACGGGAACTAAAGCATAATATGGAAGGAGATTGGTCAAATTTTAAACATACATTTAACATCGTTAGGCTAAGTATTGTTTCAAAATTCTATTGAATTGTTCCATATTCAAAATTTTAATAATCTTAAAATCATATTCTGCGTAGGGCCTTATGTGCGAACAAAGTCAAATAATGGCTCCATTGTCTTTAAAATCGCGACATGATAAATTGAATTTGGGGTGTATCAAAAATTTTCATATTTTAGCACATTGATAATCATATGATGATTTTTCGAATGAATTTAGATAAACAACTGTATATTTGAGATCACTTCTATTTAAGTCCAGTAATTTTTCGTTGAACAAATTTAGAGCAGATCTTTTTCGGAAATTTGGGTTTGTTTCAGGTATTTATCTATATTTTTTTGTAATGAAATAGTAACCTGCGTAGGACAATAATTAATATTTTCTTTTTTCCAAAATTCAATCGAAGTACGACACAAATTTTGATGTGATGCAAATATATATTCTTTATGGATTCTTGTATGATTCCTTTTGGTGTTACACACGGAATGACGAAGTTAATATATCTTAGTCACACTTGTGTTGGTGGATGGTTTAAAAATTTAAATTTAATTTAATTATTATTTTTATATAGAACAACTAAGTAAGTAGAACATTTTATTAATTTTTGATGATTTCTTATTTTTCAATTTATACCTTGTCATCATATTTTCTGAGTTCGTTTTATAATTATGATTCAATTTAAAATTTCTTTTTATTTTTTATTTAAATTCTTGCAAAAAATTGAAACAGAAATTGAATAAAACTTTTTTCATTACAAAGTTCACGCCAAACAAAAAAAAAATGTTTCACTTGTTTATTTTCCCAAAGAAATTTTATTTTCTTTCTCTTGTTGTAATTTTTTTATAAAGTAAAATATTAAAAAAATAAATATATTTATATTTTAAGTAGTTCATATCCTTCAAAAGATTTGTAACAATTGAAATTTTGCAACTTTAAATGAAAATAACAATAAGAGCAAATTTAATAAGAATTTAGGGTGCAATTGTTTAATAATAACCATGGTAACGACTTTAGTTATTTAAATTTTGTATGTACACAATATGTCTAGACTTAGTTTAGATATTTAATAAATGCGTTTTCATAAGATGGGAATTTGATTAGATATTAATGGATTTTTTTGCATTTTTTGCAAAAAATTAAATGCCTTTTTTTGTTGATCATTTGCTTTGAAAGCAGTTGAAATTATCTGCACTCCACTCTGCAACAGTAATTTCTACATATGAGAAGAACGTTTTACGTAAGAATCTGAAAATTTATAAAATTTAAACTGCATTTTAAGACTGTGCTTATTAACAGAAACATAATTTTTTAGAACTTCCAACACCAAAATGCGCGGGTATATTAACCTTATCATTCCATATACTCAAACTGCCTATATTCTTCCATCAACTCAAACTGCCTGCAGGCAGCGTTACCGTTGGTGCGACTTTAGTTGAAAATTTCGACTTTTTCAACTGCGTGTGACTTTTTATTTCCTTGTTCAAATTTGACCTTTTTACCCCCTTTTTATATAATGCATTTTCGGCATCTCTCCGACTTTTTGAAAAATCTCAACCGTTACGTTGTCCGTAGCATTGGTAGCATTTCCCATGTCCACTTTAATGAGTTAAACAGAATTTTTCCATAAAGCCCAATATGGATCAATAGGAAAAAGGTTATAATGACTATGAAAAATCATGCTACACCTAAAATCAGTATGTCATATAATTTGATATGATAATAATAAAAACAAAGTTGTGCTGGGGTCATTATTTGACCTAAATAGTATATAAGGCTTCACTGAAGAGAGTTTCTAACTGATTCATGTATCGCTCATTTGATGCAAGGAAGTCATAAATTAAAAAGTCAATTTTTTTTCACTAGATGTATTTTTATTTATTTATTTTTTGATAGAGACATTTTTCTTGAATTTCTTGAATAAAAAATAATTTTTGGTCAATTATTCAGCCGCTGAAAAAAAAACAATGTAACTTAACAAACTTATTAAAATGATGCGCAAGCGGAATAACGCTTTACTTTGACAATAATCAATAAACTGTACAATTGGTAATATACTCCTTTTGAAATCCTGTCTCTTATATAATTGGTTCATTCATAAAAAATCTCCAGGTAATAAAGTACATTATTTTCTATGCAATACTGATGTTAAATAAAAATGTGAGTTATGATAACCTTTCAGGAAATGAGCGATATATGTTAAAAATTTGGCAAATAACAGTCGATATTTTTCTAAAGCTGTTATATAAGGACCATTTCCGGAATAGTAGTTATAGTTTCTAGCTTTGCTTAATATACGCAATTTATTTGACATATATCAATCCATATTTTACTATAGCACTCATGTAAGGCTTCCTCCCACAAAATTGGTTGGTTGGCGATGGAGGGTATTTAAATCGTCTTGTTAAAAAAGTTTGTGCTAAATGAATATATGAAAATTTTACTAGCTTACAACTTCGATCCGGGAGCGATAGCGTTACATAGTCAGATAAACAGCCGAAACGAAAGGATGACTGAGGTAGTCATTCTGAGACGATCGGTATACATTAAGGTGGAGGTCACTTTATTTTGTATTCTACATTAGAAACACCTGAACAAATGCATAATATCCCAACTAACATTTTCTATATAGATATAGAAAATATTTAAAAACAGTACAACAACAAAGTATTAAACAATTTTTTTGAAAAATAAATTCACATAAAATGAAGTAATCATTAAAACAATTTCTCTATAGAGTACCAGGACAGTACGATATAGTTGGTACAGGCTTAGCTGATACATAAGTTCACGTAGGGATGTATATTAGTGTTTTTCTATAGATTTGATTGAGGTACATATCTTGAAAAGATAACAACACAGATGGGTTAGTTGGGGTTTAGCACAGTATCAAATAAGTAAGTTAATGCCGAGATTTGACTCTTTTAGCACAAATCTTCATTATATAATGATTGGAATCTGTCTAAGAAATGAGATAAAGTTCGTAGCAGAACATGATCATATTTAAAAGGTAGAAGATAATGGAATTCGGACACATTAGAAATTTGTAGGATGTATATACGTGCAAGAGCCCAATGACTAGAATGACCTAAATGACTAGAATTTTTTTCCGCATGTTCTACACATCTGCAGAAACATATAACCCCAATCACTTATTGTATAATTTCAGACTTTTCGTACCATAATAGTATGAATCTTATTCAGATTAAAACTTGAATTTTTCTCTATAAAAAAGAATAACTTTTTAAAAATAAAATTTTGACATTAATTTCACCACCATTTCACGTTGATTCCTAAAACAAGTTTTAGAAATTCCTGAAGCATATGTAGCTGTTATACTTTTTTGATATGGTCATTTTTAACGAAATTCAATTTTAATTTGGACACCCTGCTTGTAACTATTGTGATAAGAGAAGTTAAAGCAAAATCAAAGACTTTTTTAAACTAAAACTCTAAAAAATTGTTTTATTTATACAACAATTAAATGCATATTAAAATTCCTTTCTCCCAAAAGAAGATCAACACAATATTCGTTATAACCTTAATATCACACTCCAATGTATATTTTGTTAATTTCATGCATATTGCACATAAATAACATCATCATGCTTTCAACACAATAACAACTTTTGGTAGTTTTGCTCCTTCCAAAACAAAAGTTGTTCATTTCTCTAACAATCTACAATAAAATACAATGATTGGGTATGGTTGTCTTGGTTTCCGTTTTTTATTATTTTTTATCTATGTGTGTGTGTAACTACAACTACATTCATAATAAATAGTAACATTGCTGTTACTGTGCTCTATTTTTGTGTTCCTACTCCAACTACGACCATCATCATTGCTCAGTGAAATGTATTTTATGATTATTTTGCGTGAGGTAATATTTATATTTTACGGATATTGAGTAAGTAGTCCACTGTTATAGTCAGTCAGCAGTATTTAAGGTAAAAATATTTTTTTTGGAATTTGAGCTACAAATGGATAAAGGATATTTTAAGTTAGTCATTCGGTGAGAAATAGGAAGTTATTGTTTGAATATATCGTATGGACTTATCTAAATTTTGGTCAAACACTGGAATGACAGATACGGTAGGCCATGAGATAAGCTTTAAAAATGGTTTCATGTGATCCATGGTTGCATCCACACCAAGTGTAATAGATTTACAATGAATACTGGTCATGTGAATCACTCAGAATTAAAAATTTACTTTCAAACGCTTCTTATGTTAGTAAAATTTTCAGTCCAGCATTATGTACCTGAATAGGGTTTTAAGTACAGACTAAGCTAAAAAAAAAAACTGATATAGTGATTTTGCATAAATTAATTTATAATTTAACCCATTCTTCATTAAGGGAGGGAACAGGTATCAACCAAAGGAGGGTATCCTAGATACACCATACCCATCTCTAGCATTTCAACGTATTTTTCACTTAAAATTTTCCATTTTTTATTCATTTTATAAATTCATACATATATTTATGCTAAAGGTCGTGTAATAAATAAATCTGCAGTTTGTTTTGGGGGAAATACATTTTGTGAGAGTGAGAGTGTGTATAAGTGTTGTAAGTGTGTTATTTATTTGTGGCCAGAAAATAAAAATATTGATGATGAATGATTTGTTCACTGAAAGCATAGTGTAGTAAAATGAAATGATTTCAATCTTTCCAACAAAATGCGAACCAACGCCAACTTTATTGCTAATGTCAGTAAGATTTATAGTTATCAAACGAGTTTTGTTTATATTGTTGCAGTTAATTTTCTTCTCCCCCCACTTTTTCCAATACTCATAAAATAGAAAATGGTTTTAATTTAAAGGATGGTTATTTTATGTTATTACCTTTCGTAGGGTTGATGAATGGATTTTTTATGTGATTTTGAGCATAATTGCTAAACAATAATAATTTTCGTTGAACAATATTTAATATTGAACAATAACCTTTTAATAGTCGATTAAAGTTTGTTAAGAGCTAATGAATTATAAATGATTTTTTACGGTATTTAAAAAATGAATATTGTTCTTAGAACTCATTTTATTTCAAAATTATTCTAGGGGATATAAAATAGTAATATTTAAACCCACTTGAATTATAGGTCATAAAGGACAAATACATTATTATTTGTAACAGAATTTGAGAAATTTATTCCTTTTGCACCAATTGAAGGTATGATATTAGAAACAAAAGTTTACGTAGTATAAACTTGAAACTTTGTTCCGGAAAATAGCTTTATATGGAAGCATATATATGATTTGATATTGCTTACGATTACACCCCCATGATGTTTTCAAGGTAAAGTTGCTAATACCGGCCTTTTGTTGAAACAGTTTAACATTAAAGAGTTATTGAGTTATAATATATTTCACTAATCTTTCCCATAAGACATTAAATAAGCGTAAAGTTTTCGTCCAAACTTTAAGGCTGCGAAACTTTACAGGTCAATAGAAATATTAATTAAATGTGGACAATTAGCCTAATCGAGTGAATGGTTCTAACAAACCCACTAACAAACGAATATGGCTTAATGAACTCAGATTTTAATTTGGGAATAAGATTTTAGTATATAAGTAATTTCAATAAAAAGTGAACAAGTAAGAATGGATTTTTCATCTCATCCCTCCACAACATATCTGTGGTAACTATGGCAAAACGTCATATATTTCGATTCTAATGCATTAATAAAGAAGTGAGCATATCTACAACGGACAAAAAGACAAAAATTGACTTAGATTTTTACGAGCTGTAGTAATATATATACTTCATGAGCTCTTGGATGATTCCTTTTGATGTTTCGCATAGATTGACAAAGTTATTATATCTTCTTCGGGACTTGTGGTAGATGAGAAAGACAATAATTATATAAATTAAATAAGAATTAAATATAGAGAAATTATGTGTTCAAGATTTTAAGATATATCAAATGAAAATTAAAGTTAAGGATGCTTGACAAACATTCTGCCCCTATGAACCCATTAACTATTGAGTTTTATCTTCGTATCAGAATACTTTTCTTCGGCCGAGGCTTTTCATATAAATTTTTCACTAATATAACAAAACGATACGAAATATGAAACCGCCATTGAATGACTCTCCCTTTAGATTTATTCGAAACCTATTTCAATCCAGTATTAATCATCATAAAATTTTGCAGGAATATTAAAAAAAGGAAAAATAAAAAGAAAATTTTGTAAAAAAAATTTAAATGAATTTTATTTATATTTTAAGTATTTTTTTAGAATATTAATAATTTCAACAAAACAGCTTTTTCTTTAATTGAAATTAATCTAATTTTAAATTTGAATTTCATAATATTTCACTTCCGTAACCATTTGCATTTTACTTTCTTATTCTTAAAATAAATCTTTAGAAATTTCCATATTCATGTAAACATAAAAGAAAACTTTAATTTATATTCATTTTTTTCTTTTGTATTTTCACTAAATTCTTAATTAACAATTCTATTGTTTCAGTTCAAAGATATTTTTGAATTTGATCACGTACAAGTATACAATGATATATACATTCTATACTAATGAATTTTACAAAGAAATTATATATATTAAGAAATTATATAAGGATCGGAAGAAATTGTACATGTAAACATTTTGAATTTATTGCATATTAATACATATTCCTACAAACATATATACTCAAGTTTATGTATAAATATGCAAATATTGAATAAACTATAATATAAATCGAATTGAAATTTTATCTCACACACACTCACATGTGCAGTTAAATTAATTATAAACATAAAATATGTAATTGTAATACACTTGCTCACATACTCTATATTATATTGTATTTAAAGTAATGCATTAGTATTTGTATGTATCATTGTATAGCTAATTATTATAACAATAATAATATGAATATAAATACATGCAGCTGCGGTCAAAGAAATAGCACCACATACATATGCTTTCATTGATAAGTCAAAAAAAAAAAAAAAAAAAAAAAAAATAAATAAAACGTTCTTCTTATTTTAAATATAGTGAAGAAGAATCGAAAATAATTTTCATTTATTATCTTTCTTTAAATTTATATTTCCAGAAGTATTGATTAAATAATAGCACCACTCGGATCAACTGTAACAAAAAGCCAAAAATAAATAATTGTCGTTTAAATATTCCCTCCGCACCATAGGAGGTATAATGTATTAGTGCTTAAGTTTATAACGCACAGAAAATATATTGCTACCACCGCTTTGAAATGTACCGTTTGACTCAGAGTCACTTTCTGAGTCGATTAAACGATACCCATCCGTCCGTCTGGCTAGCTTTTAACTTTGTGAACAAAATGCAGGTCACAATTACGGAGATATCTTGATGATACTTGTCAAGTGTCATTATTTGAGCCCATGGTGATGATGGGTTCATTATTTCTTCTAGCTCCAATACAAATATATACCTGCCGTAATGCGGTTTTGGGTCATAAAAGTCCTGAATATAAAGCTATTGTTACAAAATATTAATTGATATTCTAAAATAATGTGCCAAATTTTCTCATAGGTCCCACAACCCCCCTTAAAATATTACTTTGCAGGTCTTAAATCTCACAAATAAAAAATAAAATTTGGTAAATTAAGATAAATATAAGCACAAATACGAAATTCTATGTGGTCGGTCCATGATTTCCTCTAGCTTCCGTATTATCTTAAACCCTCCTAAGTAGAAACTAGAAAATATATTTATACGAGGGTCGATCATTAATTTACCATTACCAACTAACTAGTGTATGATATTCTATTTTATCGAATTGAGGTTAGTATTTATACTTAGCATTTTATAATATTTCATTTGTTAGTAATAACAGCCGAACATCGCCTTCCCATTGAATTTACTACATACTGGTAATAGAGTTCCATGCCTGCTCTAAAGATCGCTATTTTTGGTCAGTTTAATTACCGCCTTATTCTTTTATACGTACGTAAATAAATTATAGATTGGATTTACATCGAGAGAATCGGCTGGTCATTCCATTATAGTTACTACGTTACTCTAAAAATACTTTTTAACTTTTCCGCTGGTATGTTATATTCCTTGCTAGGAGGTCTCCTTACAAATAATCTCATCGGTTTAGCAAACTTAATCTATTTTAGACATGCGGAGAAGTTACGGAGGGGATTATTTATGGTCTATGGGCTTTCATATTATGTTTCCTAAGCCGCCTGATGTTTAGTACTAATTGACAGATTTAATTATTTTCTAATTTCCGCAGCTAAACTGATCTTTATTTGACGTATTATAAGATAAACCATGAAAGGTGTAGCCACAGTTTTTTCGTCCAAGACTTCCTCTTTTTATTTTGTAGATCATGATATTTCTTATTATTTCATTGTATTATAGAATAATATTTCATATTTTGGCATAAATTAGTTTATCAGAACCATAACATGATAATAACATACTGATAATAACACACAACTATATACTCGTTTACACTTAATTGTATAACAATTATTTGGACGATTTGTGTTTTTTTCTAAGTTAGTGGAAATGGTGCTGTTATTTTTAGAGGTTTTAATCTGATATTTGGTTTTTATAACCCAATTTATTGCAATACCCTTGTTATTCTCAGAAAATATACTTTTAATAATTGAGGATAAAAATTTTCATGAACAAAAACACAATTCAGCAACGAAAAATGTGACATATGAATGGTGCTATTATTTCGACCGCAGCTGTATATATATGCTCAAATACAAAACCAGACAAATTCTCACATATAAAAGTGTGGGTAGAAATCAATATAAACGTGTTTGTATGTGCCAGCTAGAATAGATTACAGTTATAAATACAATTGTATTAATTGTGAATTTAAATTTTCATTGTTATAATGCGAAAAACAACTAAAAGGAGGTTTTTAATATAAAAAGTCACCATAGAACTATATTAAATGTAAGAAGTTAATTACATTTATTTCTATTTTATATAATTAAAAATTTCAAATAATTTCAAATGCATTTTATTTAAAATTGAAAAATTTTTATTACTTTAAATTTTTAATTTAAAATTTTTGCAATTATTCTACAATATTTGTTGAGAAATTTTTTAAAATTTCTATTGGATGGAGAAAAGTATTGCCACTGCCTTATCAAAAAATTATTTAAAAAAATTCAAATTATTTCATAATGAACTTTTTTATATTTTATATCATCAAAGTTTTTAGTGCGTTAAAATTAAAGAAAATTGGATTTCTTCTGGTTTTTATTGGACCCTCCATATTATATGTGTGAGAAGGAATCATTTCAGATTCTTGCATCAGTTGATTTAGCTTTGTCCATCTGCACGTATGTCTGTCAGTTGGAAACATTCTCACGCCCAGAATAACTACCCGAATTCAATGAAATTGGGCAACTTTGTTTGATATATCAGTTCATTACCAAATAAGTTATAGACCGATATCTGAAACAACCTCAACATTAAAAAAAAGAATAATAACAACAATCATATGTACACAAAAGATTACCATAATTGACTTAATTGAAAAAAATAAGAATGCTTGTATTTCGATCTTCAATAGCCTCCACCACAATGCGTGTGAAGTAAAAACGTTTCGTACATATACAAAACAAGAAAACCTATTGAGTTATACAATTAGTTATATTTTTGGATATTACTTTTTTCTACTGAACTGATTTTAATAATTTTTGGAATGGTAATGCAGTACATAAAGCTTAATATTATGGTAAACTTTTTTCCAATTGGTTGGATTATGATTGATAACTTTACGAAATACTTAAGCTTAAACTTAGAGGTTTCGTCAGATATCTGTCTATATTCTTTAATGTACTGAACCGATTTTCTTGGTTTCAAATAGCAAACTTTTCAGGACTCTAAGAACTACTGTAATTGAGCTTTTTTAATCATTGTAGATGTCAGCTTGACAACAGACAGACGAACAGATAGACGTACAGACATAGCTAGATCGAATAAGATTTTGATTTAATGTAAGAATATAATATGAACGCTGTTGGCTTTGAGATGATCTTTTCATAGCATTACACACGGAATGAGAAAGTAATATTGTCTCTTCACCACTTGTGGTGGTGGAGGGTGTATAAAGGTTGGAGACTAAAATATGAAAAATTTCGATACACTCCAAATCTTTTTCGTCGATAAGTTCGCAATATTGAACATTATTATCTAAAATTTGTCATATATATTTATATTGGTACAACAATACAATTATTTAGCTCCCATACAGATTCCCTTCACGGAATATGATTTTAAGCTTATAAAACTTTTAACTATGAACAAATTCTATTGAAACTCGGAAAAGTTTTTCTCAAACCGACTTCTATATATGTTTTTTTTTATTTCACAATCATCAAGTCCATATTAGGTCTCTGCTTGAAACACGATTTAAAGCTAATAAAATTCGTTTCGATTACTTTCCTAACTGTCTTGAATATATTTATTTATTTATCCAATATCGGTGCAATATTCTGATATAGCTTCCACTAAAGGCCCCTTTCCCGAATATTGTTCTAAGCTAATAGAAAGCTTCAATATTGAACCACTTCTATTGAAATTTGGCATATTTACTATTATTTATTAAATGGCCGATATCAGCACAGTACATTAGTTATTACCCGGCATTGGGTTTTAAATACATAAAACTTATATAATATTGCTACCAATATTTATTGGAAAATTTTTATTCAAATTTTTATCGCAACATCTTCAACTCATGCAAATGTTTACAAACGTATATCCTAAGGGGTTTTTCAAAATTTAGCACAGCTGATTAAAGCATTCTAATTTGTTTAGTTATTCTATTTTTAATAACATACCACATCTAAAATTTTATATATTTTGACTTAATATTTGCCCATCAAATTTTTTTATTTTTTTCTATTCTACTTTGCTGATTTTAAGAATAAATTATAAATATTCAATTAGATGATACAGCTTGTTATCTTAATTTCTTAATTTAAACGAAAATAACTTAGACTTTCACATATTTTGTTAAATAGCATTTTATTTCTGAACTGCAAAAATATTGTTTTTAATAGCTTATTGGAATATTCATTCTATAAATTCATTTGTTTTATATAAAATGAAATTTAATTATTCTAATGTTTTGTACAAACGTTAACACCAATTCATGTTCTCTTATCATCTCATGGATATAGAAGTTTACTGATAGTATAACTTTTACCACAAAATATCATAAATGTACAATTAGGATATAATATTACTCTGTGTAATACATCTACATTTACAGTAATAAAGAAAATACTTGCTTACTTATACACATTCAAATACACATAGACAACACGACTCGACCTGTAAGCTTAAAGAAATAAAGCAAGAAAAAATTTTATAATCGGTTAAGCCCAATTTGTAATACCCTACGCCATATTGTTAGATGTAAATGACAGTCGCCGAAAAATATATGAACAACCCTCGTATAAATTGTTTTTTATTTATTTTTAAGTGTGATGTAATATTATGGTAAAACTAATATTTATGTGAAATTTATGGATGGGGGAGCTAGAATAAGCGATGGAACTATCCTCATATAATTTAGAATATCGATTTTATATTATATTTATCCATATTTTATCAGTTGCCCTTAATAGTGATATTAGGATGGGCGTCTCAAAAGGAAGTATGAGAAGTAATGGTTGATCTTGTCATAATTTGGCACATTAAGAACGATTAAATACTTTCTTTGTATTATTTCATTGAAAACTCTTTCATTTTTATGACTTTAATGTCTTTAAAAACCCCAAATCTAGGGAAGACATTTGTATAGGAGCTACCCGAAATATTGACCAAAGAAACTTCGTTTTTTGAACTGAAAAATATGCAATTTCATTAAATATCTCAAAAATTTCTACCTGTAGGAGTGTTAGCAACGTTTAAATGGACAGCCAGCCAGCCAAACAGACAGAGAGACAGCCAGATGAACGGACATCGTAACCCTGCTCCGAAATAGTTTTTGAGTCGAACGGTATAGTGGTTGTAACACTATTTTTCTCTATGTAAACAAACATCTACATAAACGCCCTATAACAAACTAGAGGTATAACAAAATTTCTTCTTAGCCAAATATGCGATTACTGGAAAACATCTTATCCCAACATTATGTGTTGACACTATTTTGAATATAAAAATAAACTACATATTGTCAGCATTATGAGAATAACCGTGTTATTTAATTTTGCCCATATTATTTGCTGGGATTTGTGTATTGCGTATGTGTGTGTTTAAAAAATGCATTTTCAAAAATGTTTTGTTCAACAGTAAGAAAAGTTTATTGTTAGATAAAAAAGTTTTCAAAACAAATAACTGTTATGCAAAACAAAAATAATATTAAAAATTTGATTTGAAATATTAAAGAAAATAATACTCATGAATATAAATAAAAAATTAATTATTCAAGTTAAAAACTATAATAAGACAGTTGGTATTGGCCAATATTTTTCTAGGATAACCTTAAATACCACTGAAAAAACTGCGAAATACTACGTTATGTTCTTTCAACATAATTACTTGTGTCTTGTTTAGATTAAAACTATTTTGTAAAATTTGGGGTTGTATTAGATATTGGACTTTAACTTACTAATGTTATTTTTTTAATTCGAAAAATTATTCTAAATGTGAAAATCTTTCCAATGGACACGACGAATATAGACAAATCGACTCAGATTTTGATTTGGTTTATAATATATATTATACTGCATATGATTTTGCAGATTGTTGCCCTTTGGCTCTAACTCCTCTAGTTTAGCTTTAAAATGCAATTATAGTTTTTGAAATAAAAATCGATTTTTATTGAAAAATAAAAGTGATTACATATTGTTGTTCTTTCGGCTCTAACTCCTCTAGTTTAGTTATAAAATGCAATTTAGTTTTTCATATAAAAAAATCGATTTTTTTTTAAAATAAGAGCGACTAGAGATTGTTGTCCTTTTGGCTCTAACTCCTCTAGTTTAGCTATAAATGCAATTTATTTTCATATAAAAAATCGATTTTTATTGAAAAATAAGAGTGATTACAGATTGTCGCCCTTTGGCTCTAACTCCTCTAGTTTAGCTATAAAATGCAATTTTTTTGAAATAAAAAATCGATTTTAATTGAAAAATAAGAGTGAGTACAGATTGTTGCCCCTTTAACTCTAACTCCTCCAGTTTAGCTGTAAAATCCAATTTTAGGTTTTGAAATAAAAAATCGATTTTTATTGAAAAATAAAAGTGATTACATATTGTTGCTCTTTCGCTCTAACTCCTCTAGTTTAGCTATAAAATGCAATTTTAGTTTTTTCATATAAAAATCGATTTTTATTGAAAAATAAAAGTGATTACATACTGTTGCTCTTTCGGCTCTAATCCTCTAGTTTAGCTATAAAATGCAATTTTAGTTTTTCATATAAAAAATCGATTTTTTATCGAAAATAAGAGTGATTACAGATTGTCGCCCTTTTGGCTCTAACTCCTCTAGTTTAGCTATAAAATGCAATTTCAGTTTTTCATATAAAAAATCGATTTTTATTTAAAATAAAGTGATTAACAGATTGTTGCCCTTTGGCTCTAACTCCTCTAGTTTAGCTATAAAATGCAATTTTAGTTTTTCATATAAAAAATCGATTTTTATTGAAAAATAAAAGTGATTACAGATTGTTGCCCTTTTGGCTCTAGCTCCTCTAGTTTAGCCATAAAATTCAATTTTAGTTTTCATATAAAAATCGATTTTTATTGAAAAATAAAAGTAATTACAGATTCTTGCCCTTTTTGCTCTAACTCCTCTAGTTTAGCTATAAAATGCAATGTTAGGCTTTGCCAATAAAAAAATCGATTTTTATTGAAAAATAAAAGTGATTACAGATTGTTGCCCTTTTGGCTCTAACTCCTCTAGTTTAGCTATAAAATGCAATTTTAGTTTTCATATAAAAAATCGATTTTTATCTGAAAATAAAAGTGGTAACAGATTTTTGTACTTTTGGCTCTAACTCTTCTAGTTTAGCTATAAAATGCAATTTTAGTTTTTCATATAAAAAAATCGATTTTTAATAAAATAAAGTGATTACAGATTTTTGTCCTTTTTTCTCTAACTCTTCTAGTTTAGCTATAAAATGCAATTTTAGTTTTTCATATAAAAAATCGATTTTTATCTGAAAATAAAAGTGATAACAGATTTTTGTCCTTTTGGCTCTAACTCTTCTAGTTTAGCTATAAAATGCAATTTTAGTTTTTCATATAAAAAATCGATTTTTATCTGAAAATAAAAGTGATAACAGATTTTTGTCCTTTTGGCTCTAACTCTTCTAGTTTAGCTATAAAATGCAATTTTAGTTTTTCATATAAAAAATCGATTTTTATTCGAAAATAAAAGTGATTACAGATTTTTGTCCTTTTGGCTCTAACTCTTCTAGTTTAGCTATAAAATGCAATTTAGTTTTTCATATAAAAAATCGATTTTTAATAAAAATAAAAGTGATAACAGATTTTTGTTCTTTTGGCTCTAACTCTTCTAGTTTAGCTATAAATGCAATTTTAGATCTTCAAATAAAAAATCGATTTTTAATTCGAAAATAAAAGTGATAACAGATTTTGTTCTTTTGGCTCTAACTCTTCTAGTTTAGCTATAAAATGCAATTTTAGTTTTTCAATATAAAAAATCGATTTTTATTCGAAATAAAAGTGATAACAGATTTTTGTTCTTTTGGCTCTAACTCTTTCTAGTTTAGGCTATAAAATGCAATTTTAGTTTTTCATATAAAAAATCGATTTTTATCTAAAAATAAAAGTGATAACAGATTTTTGTCCTTTTGGCTCTAACTCTTCTAATTTAGCTATAAAATGCAATTTTAGTTTTTCATATAAAAAATCGATTTTATTCGAAAATAAAAGTTATAACAGATTTTGTCCCTTTGGCTCTAACTCTTCTAGTTTAGCTATATAATGCAATTTTAGTTTTTCATATAAAAAATCGATTTTTAATAAAAATAAAAGTGATAACAAATTTTTGTCCTTTTGGCTCTAACTCTTCTAGTTTAGCTATAAAATGCAATTTTAGTTTTTCAATATAAAAAAATCGATTTTTATTAAAATAAAGTGATAACAGATTATTGTCCTTTTGGCTCTAACTCTTCTAGTTTAGCTATAAAATGCAATTTTAGTTTTTAATATAAAAAATCGATTTTTATTCGAAAATAAAATGATAACAGATTTTTGTCCTTTGGCTTATACTCTTCTAGTTTAGCTAATGAAATGAAATTCTAG
>PYHX02000519.1:21824-56322 GCA_004302925.2 Cochliomyia hominivorax
TTTATTTTTATTTAAATTCTTGAAAAAAAAGCAGTAATTGAATAAAACTTTTTTCATTACAAAGTTCCACGCCAAACAAAAAAATGTTTCACTTTTTTATTTTCCCAAAGAATTTATTTTTTCTTTCTTTGTTTGTAATTTTTTTTATAAAGTAAAATATTAAAAAATAAATATATTTATATTTTAAGTAGTTCATATCCTTCAAAAGATTTGTAACAATTGAAATTTTGCAACTTTAAATGAAAATAACAATAAGAGCAAATTTAATAAGAATTAGGGTGCAATTGTTTAATAATAACCATGGTAACGAGTTTATTTATTTAAATTTTGTATGTACACAATATGTCTAGACTTAGTTTAGATATTTAATAAATGCGTTTTCATAAGATGGGAATTTGATTAGATATTAATGGATTTTTTTGCATTTTTTGCAAAAAATTAAATGCCTTTTTTTGTTGATCATTTGCTTTGAAAGCAGTTGAAATTATCTGCACTCCACTCTGCAACAGTAATTTCTACATATGAGAAGAACGTTTTACGTAAGAATCTGAAATTTTAAAAATTTAAACTGCATTTTAAGACTGTGCTTATTAACAGAAACATAATTTTTTAGAACTTCCAACACCAAAATGCGCGGGTATATTAACCTTATCATTCCATATACTCAAACTGCCTATATTCTTCCATCAACTCAAACTGCCTGCAGGCAGCGTTACCGTTGGTGCGACTTTAGTTGAAAATTTCGACTTTTTCAACTGCGTGTGACTTTTTATTTCCTTGTTCAAATTTGACCTTTTACCCCCTTTTTATATAATGCATTTTCGGCATCTCTCCGACTTTTGAAAAATCTCAACCGTTACGTTGTCCGTAGCATTGGTGGCATTTCCCACGTCCACTTTAATGAGTTAAACAGAATTTTTCCCAATAGGGTTCAATAAATTTGATATGATAATAATAAAAACAAAATTGTGCTGGGGCCATTATTTGACCTAAATAGTATATAAGGCTTCACTGAAGAGAGTTTCTAACTAATTCATGTATCGCTCATTTGATGCAAGGAAGTCATAAATTAAAAAGTCAATATTTTTTCACTAGATGTATTTTTATTTATTTATTTATTTATTTATTTATTTATTTATTTATTTATTTTTTGATAGAGATTTTTTCTACAATTTCTTGAATAAAAAAATATTTTTTGGTCAATTATTCAGCCGCTGAAAAAATACAATGTAACTTAACAAACTCAATTAAATAATGCGCAAGCGGAATAACGCTTTACTCTGACAATAATCAATAAAGAATACAATTGGCAATTACGCTTTTTGAAATCCTGTCTCTTATATAATTGGTTCATTCATAAAAATCTCCAGGTAATAAAGTACATTATTTTCTATGCAATACTGATGTTAAATAAAAATGTGAGTTATGATAACCTTTCAGGAAATGAGCAATATATGTTATAAATTTTGCAAATAACAATCGATATTTTTCTAAAGCTGTTATATAAGGACCATTTCCGGAATAGTAGTTATAGTTTCTAGCTTTGCTTAATATACGCAATTTATTTGACATATATCAATCCATATTTTACTATAGGACTCATGTAAGGCTTCCTCCCACAAAATTGGTTGGTTGGCGATGAAGGGTATTTAAATCGTCTTGTTAAAAAAGTTTGTGCCAAATGAATATTTAAAAATTTTACTAGCTTACAACTTCGTTGCGGGAGGACATTTACACTAGACCAAACATAAACAATTTCAATTACCTTTGGTTAAAAAATATACAAAATTTCATTGTGTTATCCTTAAAATTGCGATAGCGTTACATAGTCAGATAACCAGCCAAAACGAAGGGATGACTGGGGTAGTCATTCTGAGACGATCGGTATATATTAAACAATTCTTTTGAAAAAAAAAAAAATTAAGTAATCATTAAAAAATCTCTATAGAGTACCAGGACACTACGATATAGCTGGTTCAGGGTAAGCTAATACATAAGTTCACGTAGGGATGTATATTTGAACCGTTTGCCTCCGTATTAGTGTTTTTCTATAGATTTGATTGAGGTACATATCTTGAAAATATAACAACACAGATGGGTTAGTTGAGGTTTTGCACAGTATCAAATAAGTAAGTTAATGCCGAGATTTGACTCTTTTACACAAATCTTCTATATATAATGATTAAATCTGTCTAAGAAATGAGATAAAGTTCGTAGCAGAACATGATCATATTTAAAAGGTTGAAGAAAATGGAATTCGGATACATTAGAAATTTGTAGGATGTATATACATGACTAGATTTTTTTTCCTCATGTTCTACACATCTGCAGAAACATATAACCCAATCACTTATTGTATAATTTCAGACTTTTCTTACCATAATAGTATAAATCTTATTCAGATTAAAACTTGCTCTGTAAAAAAGAATAACCAAAAATTTTTTTTTTTTTTTACAACAATTAAATGCATATTAAAATTCCTTTCTCCCAAAAGAAGATCAACACAATATTCGTTATAACCTTAATATCACACTCCAACGTATATTTTGTTAATTTCATGCATATTGCACATAAATAACATCATCATGCTTTCAACACAATAACAACTTTTGGTAGTTTTGCTCCTTCCAAAACAAAAGTTGTTCATTTCTCTAACAATCTACAATAAAATACAATGATTGGGTATGGTTGTCTTGGTTTCCGTTTTTTATTATTTTTTATCTATGTGTGTGTGTAACTACAACTACATTCATAATAAATAGTAACATTGCTGTTACTGTGCTCTATTTTTGTGTTCCTACTCCAACTACGACCATCATCATTGCTCAGTGAAATGTATTTTATGATTATTTTGCGTGAGGTAATATTTATATTCTACGGATATTGAGTAAGTAGTCCACTGTTATAGTCAGTCAGCAGTATTTAAGGTAAAAATATTTTTTGTAATTTGAGCTACAAATTGATAAAGGATATGTTAAGTTAGTCATTCGGTGAGAAATAGGAAGTTATTGTTTGAATATATCGTATGGACTTATCTAAATTTTGGTCAAACACTGTAATGACAGATACGGTAGGCCATGAGATAAGCTTTAAAAATGGTTTCATGTGATCCATGGTTGCATTCATACCAAGTGTAATATATTTATGATGAATACTGATCATGTGAATCACTCAGAATTAAAAATTTATTTTCAAAAGCTTCTTATGTTAGTAAAATTTTCAGTCCAGCATTATGTACCTGAATAGGGTTTTAAGTACAGACTAAGCTAAAAAAAACTGTTATAGTGATTTTGCATAAATTAATTTATAATTTAACCCATTCTTCATTAAGGGAGGGAACAGTTATCAACCAAAGGAGGGTATCCTAGATACACCATACCCATCTCTAGCATTTCAACGTATTTTTCACTTAAATTTTTCCATTTTTTATTCATTTTATAAATTCATACATATATTCATGCTAAAGGTCGTGTAATAAATAAATCTGCAGTTTGTTTTGGGGGAAATATATTTTGTGAGAGTGAGCGTGTGTATAAGTGTTGTAAGTGTGTTATTTATTTGTGGCCAGAAAATAAAAATATTGATGATGAATGATTTGTTTACTGAAAACATAGTGTAGTAAAATGAAATGATTTCAATCTTTCCAACAAAATGCGAACCAACGCCAACTTTATTGCTAATGTCAGTAAGATTTATAGTTATCAAACGAGTTTTGTTTATATTGTTGTAGTTAATTTTCTTCTCCCCCCCCCCACTTTTTCCAATACCCATAAAATAGAAAATGGTTTTAATTTAAAGGATGGTTATTTTATGTTATTACCTTTCGTAGGGTTGATGAATGGATTTTAATGTGATTTTCAGCATAATTGCTAAACAATAATAATTTTCGTTGAACAATATTTAATATTGAACAATAACCTTTTAATAGCCGATTAAAGTTTGTTAAGAGCTAATGAATTATAAATGATTTTTTACGGTATTTAAAAAATGAATATTGTTCTTAGAACTCATTTTATTTCAAAATTATTCTAGGGGATATAAAATAGTAATATTTTAAACCACTTGAATTATAGGTCATAAAGGACAAATACATTATTATTTGTAACAGAATCTGAGAAATTTATTGCACCAATTGAATGTATGATATTAGAAACAAAAGTTTACGTAATATAAACTTGAAACTTTGTTTCGGAAAATAGCTTTATATGGAAGCTACATATATATGATTTGTTTTGCTTAGGATTACACCCCCATGATGTTTCCAAGGTAAAGTTGCTAATACCGGCCTTTTGTTGAAACAGTTTAACATTAAAAAGTTATTGAGTTATAATATATTTCACTAATCTTTCCCATAAGACATTAAATAAGCGTAAAGTTTTCGTCCAAACTTTAAGGCTGCGAAACTTTACATGTCAATAGAAATATTAATTAAATGTGGACAATTAGCCTAATCGAGTGAATGGTTCAAACAAACCGACTAACCAACGAATATAGCTTAATGAACTCAGATTTTAATTTGGGAATAAGATTTTAGTATATAAGAAATTTTAATAAAAAGTGAACAAGTAAGAATGGATTTTTTATCTTATCCCTCCACAACATATCTGTGGTAACTATGGCAAAACGTCATATATTTCGATTCTAATGCATTAATGAAGAAGTGAGCGTGTCTACAACGGACAAAAAGACATAAATTGACTTAGATTTTTACGACCTGTAGTAATATATATACTTCATGAGCTCTTGGATGATTCTTTTGATGTTTCGCATAGATTGACAAAGTTATTATATCTTTTTCGGGACTTGTGGTAGATGAGAAAGACAATAATTATATAAATTAAATAAGAATTAAATATAAAGAAATTATGTGTTCAAGATTTTAAGATAAATCAAATGAAAATTAAAGTTAAGGATGCTTGACGAAATTGACTGCTTGTGTATGTAATAATCTTATAAGCCCTAAATTGTGAACTTGATGAATAATTCGACTTGTAAAAGAACTTTGTAAACTATACAGAAATTCTGTATAATTTATATTAAACATATCAACATATATCATACCATATCATACCATATCGCTTGTATGAATGTAATTCATGCAATAGTTTTCAGAAAAATTATTTCCTATGAAAACGTACATTAAAATTTAACGTTATCTTTTCATGATATATTGACAAGTTCATTTCTCTGAAAGTACGGGATAAGTTCATTATATAGCTGATACCTTCCATTGATCGAAACAAATAATATTCAGAAGGAACAGGATCTTACCTATAAGGCGAAATAGCCAAAACTTGGTATCAAAAGTTTTGCGAATAATTAATTTTGCCTCGTTACCAATCGAACATTCTGCCCCTATGAACCCATCAACTATTGAGTTTTATTCTCGTATCAGAATACTTTTCTTCGGCCGAGGCTTTTCATATAAATTTTTCACTAATATAACAAAACGATACGAAATATAAAACCGCCATTCAATGACTCTCCCTTTAGATTTATTCGAAACCCATTTCAATCCAGTATTAATCATCGTAAAATTTGACAGGAATATTAAAAACGATGTTCCTTTTTATAAATAAAAGAAAATTTTGTAAAAAGAAATTAAATGAATTTAATTTATATTTTAAGTATTTTTTATAATATTAATAATTTCAACAAAAATGCTTTTTCTTTAATTGAAATTAATCTAATTTTTAATTTGAATTTCATAATATTTCACTTCCGTAACCATTTACATTTCACTTTTTTATTCTTAAAATAAATCTTTAGAAATTTCCATATTCATGTAAACATAAAAGAAAACTTTAATTTATATTCATTTTTTTCTTTTGTATTTTCACTAAATTCTTAATTAACAATTCTATTGTTTCAGTTCAAAGATATTTTTGAATTTGATCACGTACAAGTATACAATGATATATACATTCTATACTAATGAATTTTACAAAGAAATTATATATATTAAGAAAATATATATGGTTCGGAAGAAATTGTACACATAAACATTTTGAATTTATTGCATATTAATACATATTCCTACAAACATACATACACAAGTTTATGTATAAATATGCAAATATTGAATAAACTATAATATAAATCGAATTGAAATTTTATCTCACACACACTCACATGTGCAGTTAAATTAATTATAAACATAAAATATGTAATTGTAATACACTTGCTCACATACTCTATATTATATTGTATTTAAAGTAATGCATTAGTATTTGTATGTATCATTGTATAGCTAATTATTATAACAATAATAATATGAATATAAATACATGCAGCTGCGGTCAAAGAAATAGCACCACATACATATGTTTTCATTGATAAGTCAAAAAAAAAATATATTTGACTAAAACGTTCTTCCTATTTTAAATATAGTGAAGAAGAATTGAAAATAATTTTCATTTATTATCTTTCTTTAAATTTATATTTCCAGAAGTATTGATGAAATAATATCACCACTTGGATCAACTGTAAGAAGAAGCCAAAAATAAATAATTGTCGTTTAAATATTCCCTCCGCACCATAGGAGGTATAATGTATTAGTGCTTTAGTTTATAACGCACAGAAAATATATTGCTACCACCACTTTGAAATGTACCGTTTGACTCAGAGTCACTTTCTGAGTCGATTAAGCGATACCCATCCGTCCGTCTGGCTAGCTTTTAACTTTGTGAACAAAATGCAGGTCACAATTACGGAGATATCTTGATGAAACTTGTCAAGTGTCATTATTTGAGCCCATGGTGATGATGGGTTCATTATTTCTTCTAGCTCCAATACAAATATATACCTGCCGTAATGCGGTTTTTGGGTCATAAAAGTCCTGAATATAAAGCTATTGTTACAAAATATTAATTGATATTCTAAAATAATGTGCCAAATTTTTCTCATAGGTCCCACAACCCCCCCTTAAAATATTACTTTGCAGGTCTTAAATCTCACAAATAAAAAATAAAAGTTGGTAAATTAAGATAAATATAAGCACAAATACGAAATTCTGTGTGGTCGGTCCATGATTTCCTCTAGCTTCCGTATTATCTTAAACCCTCCTAAGTAGAAACTAGAAAATATATTTATACGAGGGTCGATCATTAATTTATCATTACCAACTAACTAGTGTATGATATTCATTAGTCCATCTTGATCGCTTTTAACTTTTACTTTGTTTTTTAGTTCTATTTTATCGAATTGAGGTTAGTATTTATACTTAGCATTTTATAATATTTCATTTGTTAGTAATAACAGCCGAACATCGCCTTCCCATTGAATTTACTACATACTGGTAATAGAGTTCCATGCCTGCTCTAAAGATCGCTATTTTTGGTCAGTTTAATTACCGCCTTATTCTTTTATACGTACGTAAATAAATTATAGATTGGATTTACATCGAGAGAATGGGCTGGTCATTCCATTATAGTTACTACGTTACTCTAAAAATACTTTTTAACTTTTCCGCTGGTATGTTATATTCCTTACAAATAATCTCATCAGTTTAGCAAACTTAATCTATTTTAGACATGCGGAGAAGTTACGGGGGATTATTTATGGTCTATGGGCTTTCATATTGTATTTCCTAAGCCGCCTGATGTTCAGTACTAGTTGACATATTTAATTATTTTCTAATTCCCGCAGCTGAGCTGATCTTTATTTGAAAGGTGTAGCCACAGTTTTTCGTCCCCTTTTTATTTTGTAGATCATGATATTTCTTATTATTTCATTGTATTATAGAATAATGTTTCATATTTTGGCATAAATTAGTTTATCAGAACCATAACATGATAATAACATACTGATAATAACACACAACTATATACTCGTTTACACTTAATTGTATAACAATTATTTGGACGATTTGTGTTTTTTCCAAGTAAGTGGAAATGGTGCTGTTATTTTTAGAGGTTTCAATCTGATATTTGGTTTTTATAACCCAATTTATTGCAATATCCTTGTTATTCTCAGAAAATATACTTTTAATAATGGAAATACATAATTGAGGATAAAAATATTCATGAACAAAAACACAATTCAGCAACGAAGATGTGACATATGAATGGTACTATTATTTCGACCGCAGCTGTATATATATGCTCAAATACAAATCCAGACAAATTCTCACATATAAAAGTGTGGTAGAAATCAATATATACGTGTTTGTATGTGCCAGGTAGAATAGATTACAGTTATAAATACAATTGTATTAATTGTGAATTTAAATTTTCATTGTAATAATGCGAACAACAACTAAAAGGAGGTTTTTAATATAAAAAGTCACCATAGAACTATATTAAATGTAAGAAGTTAATTACATTTATTTCTATTTTATATAATTAAAAATTTCAAATAATTTCAAATGGATTTTATTTAAAATTGAAAAATTTTTATTACTTTCAATTTTTAATTTAAAATTTTTTGCAATTTTTCTACAATATTTGTTGAGAAATTTTTTAAAATTTCTATTGGATGGAGAAAAGTATTGCCACTGCCTTATCAAAAAATTATTTAAAAAAATTCAAATTATTTCATAATGAACTTTTTATATTTTATATCATCAAAGTTTTTAGTGCGTTAAAATTAAAGAAAATTGGATTTCTTCTGGTTTTTATTGGACCCTCCATATTATATGTGTGAGAAGGAATCATTTCAGATTCTTGCATCATCCATTGTCCATCTGCACGTATGTCTGTCAGTTGGAAACATTCTCACGCCCAGAATAACTGCCCGAATTCAATGAAATTTGGCCACTTTGTTTGATATATCAGTTCATTACCAAATAAGTTATAGACCGATATCTGAAACAACCTTAATATTTCAAAAAAAAAAAAAATAGAATAATAACAACAATTATATGTACACAAAAGATTACCATAATCGACTTAATTGAAAAAATAAGAATGCTATATTTGGATCTTCAATAGTCTCCACCACAAATGCGTGTGAAGTAAAAACGTTTCGAACATATACAAAACAAAAAAACCTATTGAGTTATACAATTAGTTATATTTTTGGATATTACTTTTTTCTACTGATTTTAATAATTTTTGGAATGGTAATGCAGCATATAAAGCTTAATATTATGGTAAACTTTTTTCCAATTTTTTGGATTATGATTTATAACTTTACGAAATGCTTAAGCTTAAACTTAGAGGTTTCGTCAGATATCTGTCTATATCTTTTAATGTACTGAACCGATTTTCTTGGTTTCAAATAGCAAACTTTTCAGGACTCTAAGAACTACTTTAATTGAGCTTTTTCAATCATTGTAGATGTCAGCTTTCCAACAGACAGACGGACAGACATAGCTAGATCGAATAAGATTTTGATTTAATGTAAGAATATAAATAGACACTGTTGGCTTTGAGATGATCTTTTTTTCTTTTTGATCTTTTTTTCAAACCGACTTCTATATATGTTTTTTTTTATTTCACAATCATCAAGTCCATATTAGGTCTCTGCTTGAAACACGATTTAAAGCTAATAAAATTCGTTTCGATTACTTTCCTAACTGTCTTGAATATATTTTATTTATTTATCCAATATCGGTGCATATTCTGATATAGCTTCCACTAAAGGCCCCTTTCCCGAATATTGTTCTAAGCTAATAGAAAGCTTCAATATTGAACCACTTCTATTGAAATTTGGCATATTTACTATTATTTATTAAATGGCCGATATCAGCACAGTACATTAGTTATTACCGGCATTGGGTTTTAAATACATAAAACTTATATAATATTGCTACCAATATTTATTGGAAAATTTTTATTCAAATTTTATCGCAACATCTTCAACTCATGCAAATGTTTACAAAACGTATATCCTAAGGGGTTTTCAAAATTTAGCACAGCTGATTAAAGCATTCTAATTTGTTTAGTTATTCTATTTTTAATAACATACCACATCTAAAATTTTATATATTTTGACTTAATATTTGCCCATCAAATTTTTTTATTTTTTTCTATTCTACTTTGCTGATTTTAAGAATAAATTATAAATATTCAATTAGATGATACAGCTTGTTATCTTAATTTCTTAATTTAAACGAATATAACTTAGACTTTCACATATTTTGTTAAATACCATTTTATTTCTGAACTTCAAAAATAGTGTTTTTAATAGCTTATTGGAATATTCATTCTATAAATTCATTTGTTTTATATAAAATGAAATTTAATTATTCTAATGTTTTGTACAAACGTTAACACCAATTCATGTTCTCTTATCATCTCATGGATATAGAAGTTTACTGATAGTATAACTTTTACCACAAAATATCATAAATGTACAATTAGGATATAATATTACTCTGTGTAATACATCTACATTTACAGTAATAAAGAAAATACTTGCTTACTTATACACATTCAAATACACATAGACAACACGACTCGACCTGTAAGTTAAAGAAATAAAGCAAGAAAAAATTTTATAATCGGTTAAGCCCAATTTGTAATACCCTACGCCATATTGTTAGATGTAAATGACAGTCGCGAAAAATATATGAACAACCCTCGTATAAATTGTTTTTTATTTATTTTTAAGTGTGATGTATATTATGGTAAAACTAATATTTATGTGAAATTTATGGATGGGGGAGCTAGAATAAGCGATGGAACTATCCTCATATAATTTAGAATATCGATTTTATATTATATTTATCCATATTTTATCAGTTGCCCTTAATAGTGATATTAGGATGGGGTCTCAAAAGGAAGTATGAGAAGTAATGGTTGATCTTGTCATAATTTGGCACATTAAGAACGATAAAATACTTTCTTTTGTATTATTTCATTGAAAACTCTTTATTTTTATGACTTTAATGTCTTAAAAACCCCAATCTAGGAAGACATTTGTATAGGAGCTACCCGAAATATTGGACCAAAGAAACTTCGTTTTTGAACTGAAAAATATGCAATTTCATTAAATATCTCAAAAATGTCTACCTGTAGAGTGTTAGCAACGTTTAAATGGACAGCCAGCCAGCCAAACAGACAGAGAGACAGCCAGATGAACGGACATCGTTAACCCTGCTCCGAAATAGTTTTTGAGTCGAACGGTATAGTGGTTGTAACACTATTTTTCTCTATGTAACAAACATCTACATAAACGCCCTATAACAATTAGAGGTATAACAAAATTTCTTCTTAGCCAAATATGCGATTACTGGAAAACATCTTATCCCAACATTATGTGTTGACACTATTTTGAATATAAAAATAACTACATATTGTCAGCATTATGAGAATAACCGTGTTATTTAATTTTGCCCATATTATTTGCTGGGATTTGTGTATTGCGTATGTGTGTGTTTAAAAATGCATTTTCAAAAATGTTTGTTCAACAGTAAGAAAAGTTTATTGTTAGATAAAAAAGTTTTCAAAACAAATAACTGTTATGCAAAACAAAAATAATATTAAAAATTTGATTTGAAATATTTAAAAGAAAATAATACTCATGAATATAAATAAAAAATTAATTATTCAAGTTAAAAACTATAATAAAGACAGTTGGTATTGGCCAATATTTTTCTAGGATAACCTTAAATACCACTGAAAAAACTGCGAAATACTACGTTATGTTCTTTCAACATAATTACTTGTGTCTTGTTTAGATTAAAACTATTTTGCAAAATTTGGGGTTGTATTAGATATTGGACTTTAACTTACTAATGTTATTTTTTTAATTCGAAAAATTATTCTAAATGTGAAAATCTTTCCAATGGACAGACGAATATAGACAAATCGACTCAGATTTTGATTTGGTTTAATAATATATATACTGCATATGATTTTGCAGATTGTTGCCCTTTTGGCTCTAACTCCTCTAGTTTAGCTTTAAAATGCAATTATAGTTTTTGAAATAAAAAATCGATTTTTATTGAAAAATAAAAGTGATTACATATTGTTGTTCTTTCGGCTCTAACTCCTCTAGTTTAGTTATAAAATGCAATTTTAGTTTTTCATATAAAAAATCGATTTTTTTTAAAATAAGAGCGACTAGAGATTGTTGTCCTTTTGGCTCTAACTCCTCTAGTTTAGCTATAAAATGCAATTTAATTTTTCATATAAAAAATCGATTTTTATTGAAAAATAAGAGTGATTACAGATTGTCGCCCTTTTGGCTCTAACTCCTCTAGTTTAGCTATAAAATGCAATTTTTTTGAAATAAAAAATCGATTTTAATTGAAAAATAAGAGTGAGTACAGATTGTTGCCCCTTTAACTCTAACTCCTCCAGTTTAGCTGTAAAATCCAATTTTAGGTTTTGAAATAAAAAATCGATTTTTATTGAAAAATAAAAGTGATTACATATTGTTGCTCTTTCGGCTCTAACTCCTCTAGTTTAGCTATAAAATGCAATTTTAGTTTTTCATATAAAAATCGAATTTTATTGAAAAATAAAAGTGATTACATACTGTTGCTCTTTCGGCTCTAACTCCTCTAGTTTAGCTATAAAATGCAATTTTAGTTTTCATATAAAAAATCGATTTTTATCGAAAAATAAGAGTGATTACAGATTGTCGCCCTTTTGGCTCTAACTCCTCTAGTTTAGCTATAAAATGCAATTTCAGTTTTTCATATAAAAAATCGATTTTTATTTAAAAATAAAAGTGATTACATATTGTTGCTCTTTCGGCTCTAACTCCTCTAGTTTAGCTATAAAATGCAATTTTTTTGAAATAAAAAATCGATTTTTATTGAAAAATAAGAGTGAGTACAGATTGTTGCCCCTTTAGCTCTAACTACTCCAGTTTAGCTGTAAAATGCAATTTTAGGTTTTGAAATAAAAAATCGATTTTTATTGAAAAATAAAAGTGATTACATATTGTTGCTCTTTCGGCTCTAACTCCTCTAGTTTAGCTATAAAATGCAATTTTAGTTTTTCATATAAAAATCGATTTTTATTGAAAAATAAAAGTGATTACATATTGTTGCTCTTTCGGCTCTAACTCTTCTAGTTTAGCTATAAAATGCAATTTTAGTTTTTCATATAAAAAATCGATTTTTATTCGAAAATAAAAGTGATAAGAGATTATTGCCATTTTGGCTCTAACTCTTCTAGTTTAGCTACAAAATGCAATTTTAGTTTTTCATATAAAAAATCGATTTTTAATAAAAATAAAAGTGATTACAGATTTTTGTCCTTTTGGCTCTAACTCTTCTAGTTTAGCTATAAAATGCAATTTTAGTTTTTCATATAAAAAATCGATTTTTATTCGAAAATGAAAGTGATAACAGATTTTTGCCCTTTTGGCTCTAACTCTTCTAGTTTAGCTATAAAATGCAATTTTAGTTTTTCATATAAAAAATCGATTTTTAATAAAAATAAAAGTGATAACAGATTTTTGTCCTTTTGGCTCTAACTCTTCTAGTTTAGCTATAAAATGCAATTTTAGTTTTTCATATAAAAAATCGATTTTTATTCGAAAATAAAAGTGATAACAGATTTTTGTCCTTTTGGCTCTAACTCTTCTAGTTTAGCTGTAAAATGAAATTTTAGATCTTCAAATAAAAAATCGATTTTTATTCGAAAATAAAAGTGATAACAGATTTTTGCCCTTTTGGCTCTAACTCTTCTAGTTTAGCTATAAAATGCAATTTTAGTTTTTCATATAAATAATCGATTTTTAATAAAAATAAAAGTGATAACAGATTTTTGTCCTTTTGGCTCTAACTCTTCTAGTTTAGCTGTGAAATGAAATTTTAGATTTTCAAATAAAAAATCGATTTTTATTCGAAAATAAAAGTGATAACAGATTTTTGTCCTTTTGGCTCTAACTCTTCTAGTTTAGCTATAAAATGCAATTTTAGTTTTTCATATAAAAAATCGATTTTTAATAAAAATAAAAGTGATAACAGATTTTTGTCCTTTTGGCTCTAACTCTTCTAGTTTAGCTATAAAATGCAATTTTAGTTTTTCATATAAAAAATCGATTTTTAATAAAAATAAAAGTGATAACAGATTTTTGTCCTTTTGGCTCTAACTCTTCTCGTTTAGCTATAAAATGCAATTTTAGTTTTTCATATAAAAAATCGATTTTTAATAAAAATAAAAGTGATAACAAATTTTTGTCCTTTTGGCTCTAACTCTTCTAGTTTAGCTGTAAAATGAAATTTTAGTTTTTCATATAAAAAATCGATTTTTATTCGAAAATAAAACTGATAACAGATTATTGTCCTTTTGGCTCTAACTCTTCTAGTTTAGCTATAAAATGCAATTTTAGATTTTCATATAAAAAATCGATTTTTATCTGAAAATAAAAGTGGTAACAGATTTTTGTCCTTTTGGCTCTAACTCTTCTAGTTTAGCTATAAAATGCAATTTTAGTTTTTCATATAAAAAAATCGATTTTTATTCGAAAATAAAAGTGATAACAGATTATTGTCCTTTTGGCTCTAACTCTTCTAGTTTAGCTATGAAATGAAATTCTAGATTTTCAAATAAAAAATCGATTTTTATTCGAAAATAAAAGTGATAACAGATTTTTGTCCTTTTGGCTCTAACTCTTCTAGTTTAGCTATAAAATGCAATTTTAGTTTTTCATATAAAAAAATCGATTTTTATTCGAAAATAAAAGTGATAACAGATTTTTAGTCCTTTTGGCTCTAACTCTTCTAGTTTAGCTATAAAATGCAATTTTAGTTTTTCATATAAAAAATCGATTTTTATTCGAAAATAAAAGTGATAACAGATTTTTGTCCTTTTGGCTCTAACTCTTCTAGTTTAGCTGTAAAATGCAATTTTAGATTTTCAAATAAAAAATCGATTTTATTCGAAAATAAAAGTGATAACAGATTTTTGCCCTTTTGGCTCTAACTCTTCTAGTTTAGCTATAAAATGCAATTTTAGTTTTTCATATAAAAAATCGATTTTTATTCGAAAATAAAAGTGATAAGAATTATTGCCATCTTGGCTCTAACTCTTCTAGTTTAGCTACAAAATGCAATTTTAGTTTTTCATATAAAAAATCGATTTTTATTCGAAAATAAAAGTGATAACAGATTATTGCCATTTTGGCTCTAACTCTTCTAGTTTAGCTATAAAATGCAATTTTAGTTTTTCATATAAAAAATCGATTTTTAATAAAAATAAAAGTGATACAGATTTTTGTCCTTTTGGCTCTAACTCTTCTAGTTTAGCTATAAAATGCAATTTTAGTTTTTCATATAAAAAATCGATTTTTATTCGAAAATAAAAGTGATAACAGATTTTTGTCCTTTTGGCTCTAACTCTTCTAGTTTAGCTATAAAATGCAATTTTAGTTTTTCATATAAAAAATCGATTTTTAATAAAAATAAAAGTGATAACAGATTTTTGTCCTTTTGGCTCTAACTCTTCTAGTTTAGCTATAAAATGCAATTTTAGTTTTTCATATAAAAAATCGATTTTTATTCGAAAATAAAAGTGATAACAGATTTTTGTCCTTTTGGCTCTAACTCTTCTAGTTTAGCTGTAAAATGAAATTTTAGATTTTCAAATAAAAAATCGATTTTTATTCGAAAATAAAAGTGATAACAGATTTTTGCCCTTTTGGCTCTAACTCTTCTAGTTTAGCTATAAAATGCAATTTTAGTTTTTCATATAAAAAATCGATTTTTATTCGAAAATAAAAGTGATAACAGATTTTTGTCCTTTTGGCTCTAACTCTTCTAGTTTAGCTGTAAAATGAAATTTTAGTTTTTCATATAAAAAATCGATTTTTATTCGAAAATAAAAGTGATAACAGATTTTTGTCCTTTTGGCTCTAACTCTTCTAGTTTAGCTATAAAATGCAATTTTAGTTTTTCATATAAAAAATCGATTTTTAATAAAATAAAAGTGATAACAGATTTTTGTCCTTTTGGCTCTAACTCTTCTAGTTTAGCTATAAAATGCAATTTTAGTTTTTCATATAAAAAATCGATTTTTATTCGAAAATAAAAGTGATAACAGATTTTTGCCCTTTTGGCTCTAACTCTTCTAGTTTAGCTATAAAATGCAATTTTAGTTTTTCATATAAAAAATCGATTTTAATTCGAAAATAAAAGTGATAACAGATTTTTGTCCTTTTGGCTCTAACTCTTCTAGTTTAGCTATAAAATGCAATTTTAGTTTTTCATATAAAAAATCGATTTTTATTCGAAAATAAAAGTGATAACAGATTTTTGTCCTTTTGGCTCTAACTCTTCTAGTTTAGCTATAAAATGCAATTTTAGTTTTTCATATAAAAAATCGATTTTTATTCGAAAATAAAAGTGATAACAGATTATTGTCCTTTTGGCTCTAACTCTTCTAGTTTAGCTATAAAATGCAATTTTAGTTTTTCATATAAAAAATCGATTTTTAATAAAAATAAAAGTGATAACAGATTTTGTCCTTTTGGCTCTAACTCTTCTAGTTTAGCTATAAAATGCAATTTTAGTTTTTCATATAAAAAATCGATTTTTAATAAAAATAAAAGTGATAACAGATTATTGTCCTTTTGGCTCTAACTCTTCTAGTTTAGCTATAAAATGCAATTTTAGTTTTTCATATAAAAAATCGATTTTTATTCGAAAATAAAAGTGATAACAGATTATTGTCCTTTTGGCTCTAACTCTTCTAGTTTAGCTATAAAATGAAATTTTAGTTTTCATATAAAAAATCGATTTTTATTCGAAAATAAAAGTGATAACAGATTTTTGTCCTTTTGGCTCTAACTCTTCTAGTTTAGCTATAAAATGCAATTTTAGTTTTTCATATAAAAAATCGATTTTTAATAAAAATAAAAGTGATAACAGATTTTTGTCCTTTTGGCTCTAACTCTTCTAGTTTAGCTATAAAATGCAATTTTAGTTTTTCATATAAAAAATCGATTTTTATTCGAAAATAAAAGTGATAACAGATTATTGTCCTTTTGGCTCTAACTCTTCTAGTTTAGCTATAAAATGAAATTCTAGATTTTCAAATAAAAAATCGATTTTTATTCGAAAATAAAAGTGATAACAGATTTTTGTCCTTTTGGCTCTAACTCTTCTAGTTTAGCTATAAAATGCAATTTTAGTTTTTCATATAAAAAATCGATTTTTATTCGAAAATAAAAGTGATAACAGATTTTTGTCCTTTTGGCTCTAACTCTTCTAGTTTAGCTATAAAATGCAATTTTAGTTTTTCATATAAAAAATCGATTTTTATTCGAAAATAAAAGTGATAACAGATTTTTGTCCTTTTGGCTCTAACTCTTCTAGTTTAGCTATAAAATGCAATTTTAGTTTTTCATATAAAAAATCGATTTTTATTCGAAAATAAAAGTGATAACAGATTTTTGTCCTTTTGGCTCTAACTCTTCTAGTTTAGCTATAAAATGCAATTTTAGTTTTTCATATAAAAAATCGATTTTTATTCGAAAATAAAAGTGATAACAGATTTTTGTCCTTTTGGCTCTAACTCTTCTAGTTTAGCTATAAAATGCAATTTTAGTTTTCATATAAAAAATCGATTTTTATTCGAAAATAAAAGTGATAACAGATTTTTGTCCTTTTGGCTCTAACTCTTCTAGTTTAGCTATAAAATGCAATTTTAGTTTTTCATATAAAAAATCGATTTTTATTCGAAAATAAAAGTGATAACAGATTTTTGTCCTTTTGGCTCTAACTCTTCTAGTTTAGCTATAAAATGCAATTTTAGTTTTTCATATAAAAAATCGATTTTTATTCGAAAATAAAAGTGATAACAGATTTTTGTCCTTTTGGCTCTAACTCTTCTAGTTTAGCTATAAAATGCAATTTTAGTTTTTCATATAAAAAATCGATTTTTATTCGAAAATAAAAGTGATAACAGATTTTTGTCCTTTTGGCTCTAACTCTTCTAGTTTAGCTATAAAATGCAATTTTAGTTTTTCATATAAAAATCGATTTTTATTCGAAAATAAAAGTGATAACAGATTTTGTCCTTTTGGCTCTAACTCTTCTAGTTTAGCTATAAAATGCAATTTTAGTTTTTCATATAAAAAATCGATTTTTATTAAAAATAAAAGTGATAACAGATTTTTGTCCTTTTGGCTCTAACTCTTCTAGTTTAGCTATAAAATGCAATTTTAGTTTTTCATATAAAAAATCGATTTTTATTCGAAAATAAAAGTGATAACAGATTTTTGCCCTTTTGGCTCTAACTCTTCTAGTTTAGCTATAAAATGCAATTTTAGTTTTTCATATAAAAAATCGATTTTTAATAAAATAAAAGTGATAACAGATTTTTGTCCTTTTGGCTCTAACTCTTCTAGTTTAGCTATAAAATGCAATTTTAGTTTTTCATATAAAAAATCGATTTTTATTCGAAAATAAAAGTGATAACAGATTTTTGTCCTTTTGGCTCTAACTCTTCTAGTTTAGCTATAAAATGCAATTTTAGTTTTCATATAAAAAATCGATTTTTATTCGAAAATAAAAGTGATAACAGATTTTTGTCCTTTTGGCTCTAACTCTTCTAGTTTAGCTATAAAATGCAATTTTAGTTTTTCATATAAAAAATCGATTTTTAATTAAAAATAAAAGTGATAACAGATTTTTGTCCTTTTGGCTCTAACTCTTCTAGTTTAGCTATAAAATGCAATTTTAGTTTTCATATAAAAAATCGATTTTTATTCGAAAATAAAAGTGATAACAGATTTTTGTCCTTTTGGCTCTAACTCTTCTAGTTTAGCTATAAAATGCAATTTTAGTTTTTCATATAAAAAATCGATTTTTATTCGAAAATAAAAGTGATAACAGATTTTTGTCCTTTTGGCTCTAACTCTTCTAGTTTAGCTATAAAATGCAATTTTAGTTTTTCATATAAAAAATCGATTTTATTCGAAAATAAAAGTGATAACAGATTTTTGTCCTTTTGGCTCTAACTCTTCTAGTTTAGCTATAAAATGCAATTTTAGTTTTTCATATAAAAAATCGATTTTTATTCGAAAATAAAAGTGATAACAGATTTTTGTCCTTTTGGCTCTAACTCTTCTAGTTTAGCTATAAAATGCAATTTTAGTTTTTCATATAAAAAATCGATTTTTATTCGAAAATAAAAGTGATAACAGATTTTTGTCCTTTTGGCTCTAACTCTTCTAGTTTAGCTATAAAATGCAATTTTAGTTTTTCATATAAAAAATCGATTTTTATCGAAAATAAAAGTGATAACAGATTTTTGTCCTTTTGGCTCTAACTCTTCTAGTTTAGCTATAAAATGCAATTTTAGTTTTTCATATAAAAAATCGATTTTTATTCGAAAATAAAAGTGATAACAGATTTTTGTCCTTTTGGCTCTAACTCTTCTAGTTTAGCTATAAAATGCAATTTTAGTTTTCATATAAAAAATCGATTTTTATTCGAAAATAAAAGTGATAACAGATTTTTGTCCTTTTGGCTCTAACTCTTCTAGTTTAGCTATAAAATGCAATTTTAGTTTTTCATATAAAAAATCGATTTTTATCGAAAATAAAAGTGATAACAGATTTTTGTCCTTTTGGCTCTAACTCTTCTAGTTTAGCTATAAAATGCAATTTTAGTTTTTCATATAAAAAATCGATTTTTATTCGAAAATAAAAGTGATAACAGATTTTTGTCCTTTTGGCTCTAACTCTTCTAGTTTAGCTATAAAATGCAATTTTAGTTTTTCATATAAAAAATCGATTTTTATTCGAAAATAAAAGTGATAACAGATTTTTGTCCTTTTGGCTCTAACTCTTCTAGTTTAGCTATAAAATGCAATTTTAGTTTTTCATATAAAAAATCGATTTTTATTCGAAAATAAAAGTGATAACAGATTTTTGTCCTTTTGGCTCTAACTCTTCTAGTTTAGCTATAAAATGCAATTTTAGTTTTTCATATAAAAAATCGATTTTTATTCGAAAATAAAAGTGATAACAGATTTTTGTCCTTTTGGCTCTAACTCTTCTAGTTTAGCTATAAAATGCAATTTTAGTTTTTCATATAAAAAATCGATTTTTATTCGAAAATAAAAGTGATAACAGATTTTGTCCTTTTGGCTCTAACTCTTCTAGTTTAGCTATAAAATGCAATTTTAGTTTTTCATATAAAAAATCGATTTTTATTCGAAAATAAAAGTGATAACAGATTTTGTCCTTTTGGCTCTAACTCTTCTAGTTTAGCTATAAAATGCAATTTTAGTTTTTCATATAAAAAATCGATTTTTATTCGAAAATAAAAGTGATAACAGATTTTTGTCCTTTTGGCTCTAACTCTTCTAGTTTAGCTATAAAATGCAATTTTAGTTTTTCATATAAAAAATCGATTTTTATTCGAAAATAAAAGTGATAACAGATTTTGTCCTTTTGGCTCTAACTCTTCTAGTTTAGCTATAAAATGCAATTTTAGTTTTTCATATAAAAAATCGATTTTTATTCGAAAATAAAAGTGATAACAGATTTTTGTCCTTTTGGCTCTAACTCTTCTAGTTTAGCTATAAAATGCAATTTTAGTTTTTCATATAAAAAATCGATTTTTATCGAAAATAAAAGTGATAACAGATTTTGTCCTTTTGGCTCTAACTCTTCTAGTTTAGCTATAAAATGCAATTTTAGTTTTTCATATAAAAAATCGATTTTTATTCGAAAATAAAAGTGATAACAGATTTTTGTCCTTTTGGCTCTAACTCTTCTAGTTTAGCTATAAAATGCAATTTTAGTTTTTCATATAAAAAATCGATTTTTATTCGAAAATAAAAGTGATAACAGATTTTTGTCCTTTTGGCTCTAACTCTTCTAGTTTAGCTATAAAATGCAATTTTAGTTTTTCATATAAAAAATCGATTTTTATTCGAAAATAAAAGTGATAACAGATTTTTGTCCTTTTGGCTCTAACTCTTCTAGTTTAGCTATAAAATGCAATTTTAGTTTTTCATATAAAAAATCGATTTTTATTGAAAATAAAAGTGATAACAGATTTTTGTCCTTTTGGCTCTAACTCTTCTAGTTTAGCTATAAAATGCAATTTTAGTTTTTCATATAAAAAATCGATTTTTATAAAAATAAAAGTGATAACAGATTTTTGTCCTTTTGGCTCTAACTCTTCTAGTTTAGCTATAAAATGCAATTTTAGTTTTCATATAAAAAATCGATTTTTATCGAAAATAAAAGTGATAACAGATTATTGTCCTTTTTGGCTCTTAACTTCTTCTAGTTTAGCTATAAAATGCAATTTTAGTTTTTCATATAAAAATTCGATTTTTAATCGAACAATAAAAGTGATAACAGAATTATTTACATTTTGCCTCTAACTCTCTAGTTATAGCTATCAAATGCAATTTAGTTTTTCATATAAAAAATCGATTTTAATAAAATAAAATATAACAGATTTTTTTCCTTTTGGCTCTAACTCTTTCTAGTTTAGTATTAAAATGCAATTTTTAGTTTTTCATAAAAAATATCGATTTTTTATTCGAAAAAAATGAATAACAGATTTTGCCATTTTGCTCAACTCTTCTAGTTTAAGCTTAAAAGCAATTATTTTTCATATAAAAGATCATTTTTATTCGAAAATAAAGTACAACAGATTATTGTCATTTGCCTCAACTCTTCTAGTTAGCTATAAAAATGAAATTCTAATTTTCAAATAAAAAATCGATTTTTATTCGAAAATAAAAGTGATAACAGATTTTTGTCCTTTTGGCTCTAACTCTTCTAGTTTAGCTATAAATGAAATTTTAGATTTTCATATAAAAAATCGATTTTATTCGAAAATAAAAGTGATAACAGATTTTTGTCCTTTTGGCTCTAACTCTTCTAGTTTAGCTATAAAATGCAATTTTAGTTTTTCATATAAAAAATCGATTTTTATTCGAAAATAAAAGTGATAACAGATTTTTGTCCTTTTGGCTCTAACTCTTCTAGTTTAGCTATAAAATGCAATTTTAGTTTTTCATATAAAAAATCGATTTTTATTCGAAAATAAAAGTGATAACAGATTTTTGTCCTTTTGGCTCTAACTCTTCTAGTTTAGCTATAAAATGCAATTTTAGTTTTCATATAAAAAATCGATTTTTATTCGAAAATAAAAGTGATAACAGATTTTTGTCCTTTTGGCTCTAACTCTTCTAGTTTAGCTATAAAATGCAATTTTAGTTTTTCATATAAAAAATCGATTTTTAATTGAAAATAAAAGTGATAACAGATTTTTGTCCTTTTGGCTCTAACTCTTCTAGTTTAGCTGTTAAAATGAAATTTTAGTTTTTCATATAAAAATCGATTTTATTCGAAAATAAAAGTGATAACAGATTTTTGTCCTTTTGGCTCTAACTCTTCTAGTTAGCTATAAAATGCAATTTTAGTTTTTCATATAAAAAATCGATTTTTATTGAAAATAAAAGTGATAACAGATTTTTGTCCTTTTGGCTCTAACTCTTCTAGTTTAGCTATAAAATGCAATTTTAGTTTTTCATATAAAAAATCGATTTTTAATCGAAAATAAAAGTGATAACAGATTTTTGTCCTTTGGCTCTAACTCTTCTAGTTTAGCTATAAAATGCAATTTTAGTTTTTCATATAAAAAATCGATTTTATTCGAAAATAAAAGTGATAACAGATTTTTGTCCTTTTGGCTCTAACTCTTCTAGTTTAGCTTATAAAATGCAATTTTAGTTTTTCATTATAAAAAATCGATTTTTATTCGAAAATAAAAGTGATAACAGATTTTGTCCTTTTGGCTCTAACTCTTCTAGTTTAGCTATAAAATGCAATTTTAGTTTTTCATATAAAAAATCGATTTTTATTCGAAAATAAAAGTGATAACAGATTTTTGTCCTTTTGGCTCTAACTCTTCTAGTTTAGCTATAAAATGCAATTTTAGTTTTTCATATAAAAAATCGATTTTAATAAAAATAAAGTGATAACAGATTTTGTCCTTTTGGCTCTAACTCTTCTAGTTTAGCTATAAAATGCAATTTTAGTTTTTCATATAAAAAATCGATTTTTATTCGAAAATAAAAGTGATAACAGATTTTTGTCCTTTTGGCTCTAACTCTTCTAGTTTAGCTTAAAATGCAATTTTAGATTTTCATATAAAAAATCGATTTTTATTCGAAAATAAAAGTGATAACAGATTTTTGTCCTTTTGGCTCTAACTCTTCTAGTTTAGCTATAAAATGCAATTTTAGTTTTCATATAAAAAATCGATTTTTATTCGAAAATAAAAGTGATAACAGATTTTTGTCCTTTTGGCTCTAACTCTTCTAGTTTAGCTATAAAATGCAATTTTAGTTTTTCATATAAAAAATCGATTTTTAATAAAATAAAAGTGATAACAAGATTTTTGTCCTTTTGCTCTAACTCTTCTAGTTTAGCTATAAAATGCAATTTTAGTTTTTCATATAAAAAATCGATTTTATTCGAAAATAAAAGTGATAACAGATTTTTGTCCTTTTGGCTCTAACTCTTCTAGTTTAGCTATAAAATGCAATTTAGTTTTTCATATAAAAAATCGATTTTTATCGAAAATAAAAGTGATAACAGATTTTGTCCTTTTGGCTCTAACTCTTCTAGTTTAGCTATAAAATGCAATTTTAGTTTTCATATAAAAAATCGATTTTTATTCGAAAATAAAAGTGATAACAGATTTTTGCCCTTTTGGCTCTAACTCTTCTAGTTTAGCTATAAAATGAAATTTTAGTTTTCAAATAAAAAATCGATTTTTATTCCGAAAATAAAAGTGATAACAGATTTTTGTCCTTTTGGCTCTAACTCTTCTAGTTTAGCTATAAAATGCAATTTTAGTTTTCATATAAAAAAATCGATTTTTATTCGAAATAAAAGTTGATAACAGATTTTTGTCCTTTTGGCTCTAACTCTTCTAGTTTAGCTATAAATGCAAATTTTAGTTTTTCATATAAAAAATCGATTTTTATTCGAAAATAAAGTGATAACAGATTTTGTCCTTTGGCTCTAACTCTTCTAGTTTAGCTTAAAATGCAATTTTAGTTTCATATAAAAAATCGATTTTAATCTGAAAAATAAAAGTGTAAACCAGATTTTTGTCCTTTTGCTCTAACTCTTCTAGTTTAGCTATAAAATGCAATTTTAGTTTTTCAATAAAAAATCGATTTTATAAAATAAAAGTGGATAACAGATATTGTACTTTTGGCTCTAACTCCTCTAGTTTAGCTATAAAATGCAATTTTAGTTTTTCATATAAAAAAATCGATTTTTATTGAAAAATAAAAGTGATACAGATTATTGCCTTTTGGCTCTAACTCCTCTAGTTTAGCTATAAAATGCAATTTTAGTTTTTCATATAAAAAATCGATTTTTGGTAAAATAAAAGTGATAACAGATTATTGCCCTTTTGGCTCTAACTCCTCTAGTTTAGCTATAAAATGCAATTTTAGTTTTTCATATAAAAAATCGATTTTTGGTGAAAAAATAAAAGTGATAACAGATTATTGCCTTTTGGCTCTAACTCTCTAGTTTAGCTAGAAAATGCAATTTTAGTTTTTCATATAAAAAATCGATTTTTGGTAAAAAATAAAAGTGATTACAGATTATTGCCTTTTGGCTCTAACTCCTCTAGTTTAGCTATAAAATGCAATTTTAGTTTTTCATATAAAAAATCGATTTTTATGAAAAATAAAGTGATTACAGATTATTGCCTTTTGGCTCTAACTCCTCTAGTTTAGCTATAAAATGCAATTTTAGTTTTTCATATAAAAAATCGATTTTTGGTAAAAAATAAAAGTGATACAGATTATTGCCCTTTTGGCTCTAACTCCTCTAGTTTAGCTATAAAATGCAATTTTAGTTTTTCATATAAAAAATCGATTTTTGTAAAAAAATAAAAGTGATAACAGATTATTGCCTTTTGGCTCTAACTCCTCTAGTTTAGCTATAAAATGCAATTTTAGTTTTTCATATAAAAATCGATTTTTGTAAAAAATAAAAAAGTGATACAGATTATTGCCTTTTGGCTCTAACTCCTCTAGTTTAGCTATAAAATGCAATTTTAGTTTTTCATATAAAAAATCGATTTTTGATAAAAAATAAAGTGATACAGATTATTGCCCTTTTGGCTCTAACTCCTCTAGTTTAGCTATAAAATGCAATTTTAGTTTTTCATATAAAAAATCGATTTTTGATGAAAAAAAAGTGATAACAGATTATTGCCCTTTTGGCTCTAACTCTCTAGTTTAGCTAAAATGCAATTTAGTAAGTTTTATCATATAAAAAATCGATTTTTTGAAAATAAAAGTGATAACAGATTATTGCCCTTTTGGCTCTAACTCTCTAGTTTAGCTATAAAATGCAATTTTAGTTTTTCATATAAAAATCGATTTTTATGAAAAAAAGTGATTACAGATTATTGCCTTTTGGCTCTAACTCTTCTTTTAGCTATAAAATGCAGTTTTAGTTTTTATATAAAAATATCGAATTTTTATTGAAAATAAATGTTACAATTTTTTCCTTTTTCTTCTTTTCTTTTAGCTATAAAATGCATTTTTGTTTTTATTAAAAAAATCGAATTTTATAATGGAATATAAACATGTACAATTTTGTCCTTTTTCTATCTTCTAGTTTAGCTATAAAATGCAATTTTAGTTTTTCATAAAAAAATCATCTTTTATTAAAAATAAAGTGATTACAATTATTGTCCATTCAGCTCAACTCTTCCAGCTATAAAATGCATTTCAGTTTTATATAAAAACAATGAAATTATCAAAAAATAAAAGGAACAATTTTTGAAAAGAAGAAAAAGAAAAGGTCAACAACGGAAATAATAAATGTTACAAACATTATGAAAATTATTATGATTATGAGAAAACATTAATAAACACAACAGATGTGTGTGAGTGTGTTAGTGAAGGATACATTACATTTCCAAATTCTGTTTTTTTTTTTTTTTTTTACTACGTTGGTCAGAATTTTGGGTTTATACGTTGAGCCTGTAGAATTTTGGGTTTTTATATAAATGTATGAGTGTGTATGTTTGTGTGTGCGAATGAAATATCAAAAATGAGAAGTGCGTGTAAATTGTAAACACTAAACGCTTGTCACACTCGAAATAAAGAAAATTGTAAACACTTTAAACGCTTTCACCCAAAAAGAAAAAAAAGAGAGAAAAGTTTATACGACCAATTGCTAGAAATTAACTGAAATCAGATTGTACGATAGAAAAGAAGAAGGATTGGAGGGAAATGGTCATTGCAAATAAATTGTCTATGAATTGTAATCTTTAAGCGTTATCATCTGAGAAACAGTCCTTTAAGGAAATAAAAATAAAAGTTATGAAATAAAAACTTTGAATTAGTTTTGTGAAAAAGAGTAATGAAAGTAAAAGTCCTGTATTTTAGATATTTAATTGGAGAGAAGTAATTAAATATAAGATTTTATTAAAAAAACTTTCGTAGTTATTTAAGCGAAAATTATATAAAGAGGGAAATAATAAACAAATTGATACAATAATATTTAGTAATAAAGAGAACTAATGGATGAGATATAAGGTGAAAAGGTCATGTCATAATTACACGAAGTCAACTGAATTCACATTAATATTACATAAGTTTTTTTATCATATGGATTCTCCGAAAAAGTGTGCATATGGATCAATATAGCCTGTTTTATAGTGTAGTAAGGTTCCGTTCAAAGCTAATGGAAGTCGGAAGGAACAAGATCGGGTTTATAAAAACAGCTGTTCCAAAACCGTCAATGCGTTTTTAATACTCTACACCACCGAAGGTAGTCGAGATATTATGAGTTTGTGCAGATGTTTGTAGCATGCAGATGGTATTACATCCACCTTAAGAAAAGCTGGTATGCCAATCTAGTTTTTATATGTCCTCAACAGTTGCCATCACCAACCGTTTATTTAAGGCAAAATATCTGACAAATAAATCAGTTTAGTTTCTTTGGAGATCTGTCGGAAAATATATTACATCCTACAACCTTGATTTATCTCCTTTTGACTTTATATAATAATGTTTATCAATTGTGTCTATTTCACATCTGTTGACCGATTGTGGTCGGAAATTTTACCATGTACCTTTCGCATCATGATTGATCTCCTTTGTTTCCTTCGGCTATGGAAACTAATTCCTAGTGAAATGATGCGAATTCGCCCTCAATTTTACGAATTAATAAATTCATATCAGTGAATTCGATAGAGTATATTGTTGTAAAGATTTCTTATATGGCGATCAAAAACAGTCGTTATAGAAGCTCTTATTCTGATAGTGTTTCATTGATCGCTCTTTCAGTACCAAGTCCCTTTGATCATTTGGAACGATTTAAACTTTTTGTAGCACAAAATATCCTTCTTATTTCGATTCATATGAGATCCAATGTTCTAGTTTTTATTTCGGATATTTTACATTTGCATTAATTCACCTTCAAGCTTACAAATGTTTCATGGTCAATAATTGTTTTAACTTCACTATCTTTAACACATGGATTTTAATTAGTAAAAGTCTCTTGTGTTAAATTTCATAGTTTATGTTGGTCAAATGTTCAAGTTAAGATTAGCTCCTCATTTAAGGAAAGAAACGTTGAACGATCTATTAGGCAGTGTGGATTAAGGGATGTTGCCCTATATATCCAAGACTGGTGACAAAGAACAGAGAATACGTATAGAGAAAATTATTCAGACAAAAACATTCTCAAAAACATATACCCAAAGGTACTGATTATTCCAGAAAAGATTAACAAACATCATCTGAAATACCAAGAAATTGTAGAGAAGTGTTAAGAGATAATTTAGTATTCATCATCTAATTCAGAAGCAAATGCAACAGGTACCTAACGAAGGTTAGTCCTAAAAAAAGGAAAGTGATTGAAAAGTTCCACGACTATATCAACATCCACAGCTGCTAGAATGATGCAAATAACTAACTCATAGTGATTCAGGCTATTGAAAAAATCTTGAGTTTAAGAAGCCCAAATGAGACAAAATTCTCGATTGAAGAAAATGGCTATCGACACCACAAATATGTTAGAATGTTTGTAGTTCAAGAAAAGCAGATTTTTCATGATAGATTGGTCCACCATACAGACTGGCGAAGATGAAACTAATAATGATTGGAAATAGGCATTTCCGACCGTTTAGGATCGGTGCTTCCGTTTTATGCTCTTCAGTACCATAATATTTGGGATATTATGCGCTTGAGAGAATCAGTCTCCAAGTCGATTTTAGGATTTCCGAATTTTCGTCTGGCTGGCTACCCACATAAAGCAAAGGAATAAAATGCTGGTCACAATTTTAGAGATATATTGACGAAATTTTTCAAGTGTCACTTTACCTACTAAACTTGGATTTGATGAAGTAATTGTTTTACCCAGCCCCTCTCACCGAAATGGGGTTTTAAACTCATAGAACACCGAAATGGAAAATTTCTTAAATTAGTCCAATATTTCTCATGGCACCCATATAAGCGTCACTTTCGAATATCTCTTATATAATTGTTGCCTTTTACCCTCGCCACCTTTCCTCTTTCAAAATTTTAAGTATGAAAGACGAGATTCAAGGATGTTGTGTTATTTCTCCAGTTCCAGTTCTTTGCATTTAAAATTGTTTGTCAATTTTGTGGTGTTGAGTATGACTTTCAAGCTGTTATGAATCCTGTTGCAGTTGCAAAAGTTTCAGAATTATCTTCCCCCTTTTAGGAATGCATCGCTCTTCTCTAAGGAGTGGTTGCTTTTTATCCTGCTTCTTATGAGGTAAATGGTAGAAAGTTAAGGAGTTTTTTAAATATTTTTCCAACTCTTGCTGTTGTGGATGTTGATCCACAAGTAACAATCTTTTATAAAACGAAGGAGGGAGATAATGTAAATGGTCTTTGTTGCACTCATCGTTTTGATTATTTCTTTCTAACTCTTCCACCATTTACGGGTCTTCGTCGCTTATTGTTCAATTAAAGTTGGAAAGAGGACCATTTTTTTTGTTGACGTATAAATGTGGTGCCTAGAGTAAACGGTAAAGGAGATGTACTATCCATGATGTAACGATATTAAGTGAATGGACTACCTTAGACCACTTCCTTTGACCAACAAAATTAGTGATAGAGGGTAAAGTATGCAATATTTCCATCTGTCTATATGTCTTAATAGCAAAAAAAGTTATACACCAACCAACCCACAACCTCGAAATTCATACACAAACAAATTTGGTAAATTTTGTTAAAACACGTCATCAGATGAAATTAAATTTAACTATAATATATAGCTAAACACAACCCATTGGATGAGTAGAAAAATATATAAAACATTTAGGACTCACAATGCATACTTCGCTTTATATATGAAACAAATTTTTGTTATTAAAGTGTATATCTGTAGGACTGGGTTAGATTGTATGCGTCCATCTTAATGTTGTTGAAACTTCATGCTTTCTGTACTGGAGGGTACTACAGATTCGATATAACCTAATAAAGCATTCTTACTAACAGCCTAATCTATATTTTCCTCCATATTGCAGAATTTCTAAAATAGCATTAATTCAATATAACTAATCAAATCTAAACAATATTTTTTTGAACAAAATATTTAATATCTTATTAGCAATACTCAATTCCCATTCCCTTTCCAACCTTCAAAACAAACATTTATTTTCAGCCAATAAGTATGCAATTATATCACAAAAGTATGCAATAAAAAAAATTTAAACATTTCTTTAATATTCTCTTTTATGTATAATTTTCTAAATTCCTTTAATTTCATGCTAAATTAAAAATTGTAAAAAATATGAACAGCAACAACAACAAACACAAATATAAAAATATAAATAACAAATACAAATAAACGTAATCGAATAAACATACATCCACACAACATATTTAAGATGAAACAAGTAAGAATGCTATATTCGGCAATGCCGAATCCTCAATACCCTCCACCACAAATGTCTAAGAAATAAATAAATTATGTTATACGCACATACAAAATCACATATACACTCACAAACGCATACAATATATGAATGTATTTCTTATAGTTTACCAAGAAACCTTAATTAGTCATAAAATTAGTTATATTTTTAGCTGTTACTTTTTCTCTACTGTACCGATTTTGATTATTTTTGGAGCAGTAATGAGGTGCATATTTCTTGATATTATGGAAATTTATTTTAGTACAGTTTATTCTAATTTTTCAATTTATAACTGATAATTCTACGAAAGCTCTTCGCTTTAATTTAGAGGTTGTCTCAAATATCGATCTGTATCTCTTAACATACTGAACCGATTTTGCTAGTTTTAAATAAGTAACTTCTCAAGACTACAATAAAAACTGAGGCCAAATTTCTTAGAGTTCTGTCAATTGTTGTGGATGTGAGCGTGCCAATAATAAAAAGACGGACAAACAGCCGGACGGAAAGGGAGACTGACATGGCTAAAACAGATTTTGATTTGACGCAAGAATACATATACAGCATGCAATCTGAGATTATTTCTTTTTAGCATTACACAGGGAATGACAAAATTAATAAACCCATTTCACCACTTGTGATGGTGGAGGGTATAAAAATATTCTGCGATAAAAAAATATTTAAGAAATTCCAGGCCATAAAAAGCAAAACAAAATACAAACAAAAAACAGTAGAAACTGATAGCAAAATATTGAATAGAAAATAAAAACAAACAAATTTCCAATTCATTGATTTTCATATTTTTTAAGCTTGATGACGATTACAACCAAAAAAAGGTGGAGGGGAGAGAAAAGAAAAATAAAAATGAAATAAACAGGAGGTGGACTGTAAAAATATTTCTAAGTAAAAAATAAATGCTGGATTTGAGTGTCTATGAGAGATATGGAAAATATTACTTGTTTTTTGAAAAGAAATGCAGTAAATTTGAAATAACTCGCCTTAGGTTATGCTACAAATATTAAAATAAATAAACGCCTGAATGAATGCTACTTTTTTTAGAAGTATTAAAATAATACAATAGCAAAAAAGAAAGAAAATAGCAACGGAAGTATATTTTAAGGCGCGTTATACATATTTTCTCTTATTCAAATAGGAACTGTTTTTCTCGCTAAAACAACAACAACACAAAAAAAAAATTACAAATAACATTCATAAACAAATGAGCATCATAATCTTCCCCGCCCGTCACATAACATTTTCAGTTTTCTTTCTTAACAGCTTTAAAAGATTTAACTGGTGATATTGTATGTGGTTACAAACGTATGGTAAAACGATATAGTGGACGTATTTTACGATCATCAGCTTAAATAACGATTCCGGAAAAAGACCTCTTTAAAAACTACTCATGATAACATGTCCTTGAAATTACCTTTAAATATTGCTACCGAGCAAAAAAAAATATGGAATTTCCTATATGATATTTAATATGCATAAAATTAGTTTCATATATCGAAAACAATGTCTAAATTTCCATGAAATTGGTCCATATTTAAGAATGTTTTAAGACTTAAGCATAATCCCGGGAAATGGTAAAAAAAAGTCATTTTAAAGCGCACAAATCCTACATATATATTAAAACCATAAGCACAAATTAGAAAATATATTTATACGAAGGTCGATCATCAATTTTTTATACTTAATATTAATAACTATCAATGGTCGGCTTGACTATTGGCTTTTACTTGCTGTTATTATAAATGTATTAAAAAGCTACATTATCTACTTGTAAACCCATTTTCCGTTACGCCTCAAATAATATCCGATTTTTTACCGATATGGAATAAATTGTTACCACAAGTATATATTATTGTTTTGTCCATACTCTCAAATGAAGCCAACTTTAGAAGCGAACTATAGTTGACAGGAAAAAATGTCACAAAAGAAATCAACAAATAGCTACAAAACCAAAATCGCTTAATGTTTATTGAAAACAACATAAAATTCGTTCTACCAGAATAAAAATATGCTTTTGATACAAATAAATACTTTACATTTTTTTCAAATCTTTTTTTTTTTTTTTCTTTAAAAAAAGATTTAAAATAAAAAAACATACAACAAACGATGATTATCATCCCTTCGATTGATTCCTTCTTAACTTCCTACAAAACATTCATACATTTATCCAATCATATATCATCCCCTCCAAAGTATGCTACACATTTCTTTTAAATTTGAATGCTCATATGTTGTCGACCCCTTTTTAAAGAATGTAAATGTGAGTATGTATATATGTTTATTCATGTGCCTTAACACGGAAATAATTTCATGGTTCTTTCTATCTTTCTTTCGCTCTCTCTGCATGTGTGTATGTGATGTGTGGCAACATAAATGTTTGTATTTAACTTTATTATTAGCATATGCGTAACCTTCATATTTTAAATGTATATTAGTATGATTTGTTTGTGTGTGTTATGTATGTGCATGTGTGTGTGTGTGTGAAATTCTATTTTTATCTTTTCCCAACAAGGATGACAACAATTTCCTTATGATTGTTTTTTTTTTCTTAAAATAAGTTTTTTTTTTAAGAAATGCCTGTTTCTTAGATAAGTTTCTTATTGTTCCGCTTAGAAACTGTTGCGATTCATTGATTTCGTTATAAAGCTTTTTACAATGGTAGCCCAGTAATCAATTTTAAGCGTTTTTGAAAATTCTGGTTAAGAAGTCATTTCTAGTCAGATTGAGGGAAAAATCTTGACATAACTAAATTTCCAATTTCGATTGCAATTCAACAATGCGATTCAATAATTTTCTTCTTTTAGAGAAAGTGCTCCTTTAAAAATAATTTAAACAGGGAATTTAAAGAGGGAATATTAACTGAAATCAAATTCTGAGCCGATTTTGTCATGTCCTTCTGCGCCTGCTGAAAAAATTCCACTATGGGAGAGAATCAAAAATTTGGCACGCGTAAAAAGACAATGTCTGAGATACCCGATTTGCGCCCCTATTACTCTGTTCATGCAACCCCAATAAGATCCAAGATTACAAAAGTATAATGCCACACTGCTATGCTACCATTAGGTTAAATATCATGCAAATCCAAACAGCGGATGCAAAAAATCTTGTATTCTCACGTCAACACCAATGATCCGATTTTAGTGAATCTAACACTGTTATTTAAAATCCGTCTAAGTAAAGAGAGGGTTGGACCAAAATTCAGATAATCTCGGTCTACTACAACCTCGACATTCAGATAAACATTATTTCTTTTTTTGGATTCGAAATATGGATGTCAATTTTCGTATTAAAATTGTTTCATATAAAACAATGGTACGCATTTTTCATCACATCATAACTTTAGATCAAACTATTTGAGAATATCTATTCTAAATATCATAACTATATAGACTCTGAAATCCAAATTCAAATCATCCTTTATAACGATATTCCAACACATATGATATGCGTTATTTATTTCAAATATCCAGCATGTTTAATTGATTTCGATATCACAAATTCAACCCCAAAAACAATTATAACTTTTTTTACATTGAATTCGTGACGTGTAATTAGTTTTTGCAAATGTCATCATGACTTGTAAGAAATTATAAAAAAAAACTAAATTTAAATTTGCATATGACAAGAGTAAAAAAGTCATTATTACAACTTGTTACACTTGGATTAATGAATATATTTGATTGCGCAGAGTGTCACAGATAGAGACAACTTTAGAATGGTTATCAAGTACTCTAACCATTATTTGCAAAAGTAATATTATCATGGAGTTTCGAAATCAAAACTTAAATAACAGAATACTGCCATTTTATAGGTTCCATTATTTCTATTAAATTTTAAATAGTCTAGAAGTGATAGAGTTCATCTCTGATCTCCATTTCTTTTCTTTATCCCAACTTTTGATGTTGTCTAATTTGGATTGTTTTTATTATTATCATTTATGATCTGCATCGTTTTCTTCTAATATTTTTCTTAAAGTTTCGATCTAATGAAATTCTGGAGACGTCGTTGTTCGGTCTTTTAACGGTATTATAGACATAATAATAATTTCATCTTAGTAAAATTCTTCAATTCTTCGAAAGCGAAGAATTGAAACGAATTTTAATAACACGAATATACTTCCACTGTCTACGATGCTATAAAAAATAATCATATTTGTTTCACACTATTTCTAGTGATATTTCTAGTGATAACAGCGAAGCTAAAAATCTTCGATATCAAAGTAATGATCTGTATTTGAAGGGTACAGTTTCCATTATGACAAAGCTAAGTCAAATGTTGGGAAACCTGTTTAAAAATGTTTTTAAAAATGTTAACACGCCCACTTTATATGCCACTTCTAACTGTGGTGTTTTTTAATTAACCTCAAAACTGAAGAACTTTTTAAAACGACAATAAACCGCGAATGATTCAGTCAAATAAAGACATTTGATGGAACAAGAAAGATACTTTGATGGAATTAAAACACAATATGACACACAGTATCTTAAACTTAAGAAATGGGAACCAGACTGTCAGCGTATCAAAAACTTGGGATACAACTGGATTTGTTAGAAATTTGAAAAACACATTGCGATGCGCTCATTAAAGGTTGATCAGTAGGCTTTAGTTATTTGAACCTGAAGCCTTAAGATTTGTACTTTTGTTCAAATGTCGATTTGATGTTGATGGTTGATT
>PYHX02000520.1:0-57988 GCA_004302925.2 Cochliomyia hominivorax
AATTTGTATAGGGATTAAATACGAGTTCCCCGGAAATAGAGTTTAATATTCTTATCAATTTTTTATGAATTTAATTTGTTTTTGTAAGCGTGTGTTTGTGTGTGATTTATATTATGCAATGCATTTTTATATATATTTTTTTAAGACCTTGAGAAGTTAAAATATATATTTTTTAATTTATAGAATTTTTAAGAGAAAAAATTATTTTTTATACTGAAATTTCCCTGTAGTAATTATTCTTTAAAAAAATAATAAAAAGAGATTAATTGTTTTATTGTGATGTCATAAAGTTAGTTAGTTTCAAGGCCTGTGACATTTCAGACATTTCATTTGAGAACAGAGAACAGTGACGTGCTCATAATGCTATTCAGAGCGATTTTGTAGATAGTTTTGCGAAAACGTTTAGTACCTGCAAGGAAAGGAAAGAACGATGTCAGATTTATTTAAAAAATAACTTCTTGTTCAAAAGTGTAGGTTTCTAAAGCGATTTAAAAATTCGTTAAATATTGGACTGTAATACAGTAAGTGAAAAACTTCTCAGTCTCTTCCTTCAACCCATGAAAAGCGATTGACATCCCTCTTGCATAAGTTGCTAGTACTTAATGTCTGGTAATAAACCAATTGAAGAACCTAAAAATATTTCTAAAAACCAAATCCTCGAATTGATCCTATTTTTAAACGATATTTTTCTCGTTATATCCCAAAAAATCTTTTTTGAAATAAAATTTATAATTAAAAAAATTCAAAAAATCCCAAAATTGAAAAGCGATAATTTTTTCGATATCAGCTATGCCTCAGATTCATTAAGATTTAGCCAATCCTTTTAGAAAAATTGCCTTTCGAAAGCTACCTTCGAACCAGCAAGGGGTAAAAAAGTAAATTAGTTTCATTCGAATTACCAGGTTTTTTGAATCTGAAGGCAGTGGACATTTATGGATTATAAGGGTTTCACACATTCTCCGAATAGACCAAGCTTTCTATTTACAAAAGCTAATAGCAATAGAGACTAATGTATTATTTATATTAATGAGTTGAATGTCTTTTTCAGAAGCTCATTCGTTGTCATTTGTTTAAGAGATTTAAGCATAGTGGAACTATCAGTGTCAAATTAATCCCCAGTTATCATTCAGAAAAGAATGAATGAAATATTTTAATATTTTTTAAAGAAAAATCACGTCGAAAAGCTGTTCTATTGGCAGATTTTTCTTATTTAGTGAATGTGCTTTTCGGAATAATCTCTAATGTATTGAAAAAATTTCTCTTTTCGTCAAGTTCCCACTCCAAATGAACATTTTTTCTCCATTTGACATCAGTGTTTTGACCTTTAAAGAGGCTTAAAGTCAAATTGGTCGATCTTTAATACATTTCTTAAAAGCGTTCTTCTACCACAGACGTTAAAAGCTCTATCCATATTTTCGAATGCTGTACTTAGGGTCCAACTTAACATTCCATGTATTACTCTTTGTATTTTATGAGATCTTCAGAAAAGGCCATGGAGGGAGTTTTCTCAAATATAAAATTGATTCCAGTTTGGTCATTATTTTAAAAGATTTCATGACATCTCAAATATATATATACACTTTATTATTATCTTGATTACTATTCCAAAGCTTCCTTAGTTTTTATGAAAATTAATGCCAAATCGACTAATATTCTTTGTTTGGAAAATTTGGTTCTACATTCCAGAAAAGGAAAACTCGCATTAAGAAGTTGGAATCGGAAACTGAAAAAATTCTTAGCAAATAAGAATTTTTGACTGCAAAAACATTTTTAGTAGATAAAATTAATTTTATTTTAATAATTTATTTTAATTTTTAATAAATTTGGAAAAAACATAAAAAGTGGATTAAATATTAATTTCACCTTAAAAGAGAATGTTTCTTATTTAAAGTATTTTTTCCGTTAAAAACACAAAAAAAAAATTGCGCAATAATGACAAAGAGATAGAAAAGAAGAAGAAGAAAATAATGTATTTAAATATTATTTACTTTATATTTTATTATTTCCTTTAGATCTAAACTCTATAAAGATTAAATAAAGTTATATTTATTTATTTATTTGTTTCTCGTTGATTGACATATTTATTTTTTATTTTTGTTTATTCTAGATAAATATTTATTTTTATTACTGTCAAACATACAAAATAACAAATGTTTTATATAATTTTATTAGGGTTTTTTTTGTATATAAAATTTGGCAAAAAAAAACCTAAATTTTTTTATCAATAAATCCAAAAAAATTCAGATACTCGAAAAGTATATTTCAAATTAATTTAAATAACAAAAGATACATTTTATTATTTCTACATTTCTTTTTCAAATTCAAAGACGGATTTTGAATTCAGAATTAAATGGTGTTTTGTTGAACAAGAATTAACTGAATTAAGATGGATATTTAAACATGACATAGTTAGTTACAAGCGATATTATTTCATAAAATTAAAAGGACCTAAAAAATAATTGTATGATAAATGTTGAATATAGAAGGGAAATTATTTCTATAATTTGTTAGGTTTAAGCAATTAATGGAAAATGCTTTAAAAGCTTAAAATATGCTTTAAAAATGTTTTTAGTTATTCAGAAATTATGAGAAAATTAAACAAAAATCCGAAAAAAATCGAAATACGATTTAACTTTATTATTTATAATATTCAATATCAAACAAATAATTATATCACTAATTTGATGATGTAATTAGTGCACTTTTTGGGCACAAACTGCATAAGATTCATTAGAAGAGATTAAGTTATCGCCTTCCCACTTTGATTTCAGGTAATTTATCAGCTGATATTACTACTGAAGCGTCATTATCAAGCTCTTCCTGTTAAATTGCCAATAAGGTTCCAATTGGACTAAACTCCGGGGACTGCAATTATGGTTAATACAAGACTTTGACTAACTTAGAGGAATGCGTAGTGTAACATATGTGGGCCCAAATGGCGTAATATATAATCTGATAAACAGGCTTAAAATAAAATACTGTACCAAAAGCCAAGATAAAACAAGTTAAACTGCAAAGCAGCCTCGTAGAAATTGATTTTATGATTTGTGATTTATAAAAAAAAAATATAATTATGATTTGGCGCTTCTTTGAGTCAAATTTCATTATAATCATTTTATATGTAGGAATTTAAAAACTTTAAACCCCATTCCGGGAGAGTATTTGTATAGGATCTAGTTGAAATAAGGGTCATTTCATCAACATTTCAATAGGCTCCGTAGTTGGGTCAAAATAGTGACACTTGGATTTTTTAGACAATAGTTAACTTCAAATCAATTCTTTAATTAATCCAGGTTAACAGTCAAATAGTCTTATAAGATTTTATATACCTTCCCGTTGGAGCCACAATAAACACAGACACATCATTACCAAGAGACATCGTCCTTGGGTCAAAATAATGACACCTAATAAATTTTATCAAAATACCTTTGAAATTGCTACCTGCATTTTGTTCACAATGTTTACGGGAACAGCCAGTCAGTCGGACATATTTCAATCGATTCAGAAAGTGTTTCTAAGTCTAAATTCTCGAAATACAATGTAAAATTACAAATGTTTCTATTCATAAATATTTTAAAAAAATTAAAAAAAACTTTCATTTACTGAACTACTTTTTTTTAAATTCTATAAAAATCAAAAACTTCTTGATCTGTAAAAGTTCTTTTGTTTAATTTTTAACAATTAAATTATTTTATAATAAAAATCTACATAAATTTATTTACAATAAATAGAACAAATATCATTATTATTATTATTATTATTATTATTATTATTATTATTATTATTATTTTAATTTAGAAAACAATATTTTATAATTTTTTTTTACAACTTTCACTTATTTTTACTAATTTAACAATACTTGGCAACCTTGTTTTTTATATATTTTTTTTTAAATTTGCATTTTTATTATTTTATTTTATTTTATTTTATTTTATTTTACTATTTTGTTACAACTATCACGCACCATGATGCCACTTCACTTAAGTCTCTCCTCTATCGCTCTCTTTACTCTTTACCACCTACAAATTCATTTTCAATTTTACCTTTTATTTATTTTCAATTGTATTTACGAAAAAAACAAACTCACACACACATTCAAAAACTAATGCATTTAATATGTATTTGAGATATATGTATGAATGTGTAGGTTAGTTTCATGTGTTTGTTGGTTTGTTTGTTTGTTTGTTTGTCTGTTTGTTTGTAAATGTATATTTTGTTGCCCTTTAACAGTTTGTTGAATTGTTGAACAAAAAAAGTGAGTGACTACATGAGGGAATGTGTGTGAGTGTGAATCAGAGAGTAAGTGCAACAACATAACTTTGTAAAATTTTTTATTGGTCATCATTATACCCTACACCACCGTAGGTGATTGCTTTTTTGCATACATTTGTAACGGGCAGCAAAAGTATTGCTCCCACCACTTTTAAGTACATCGTTCGACTAAGAATCACTTTCAGAGGCGATTCAACGATGTCCTTCCGTCTGACAAGCTGGTCTTGGTTAATATTGTGATCAAAATGCCTGTCGCAATTTCAGAGATATCTTGATAAAACATGTCACGTGTCATTAGTTTGGTCCAAGGGCGATGCCTATTGAATTTGGTGAGGATGATTACATTATTTCACCTATCACCCATACAAATGTTCCTCTCGGATTGGGGATTTTGGGTCACAAAAGTCTTAAATATAAAGCAATTTTAATGAAATTTAGCTCAAATTATTCTTATGATGTTCTGAAACGATGTGCTATATTATATGAAAATCGGTCCATTAGGTCCAATACAACCTCCTTCTAAATATCACCTTGAAGTGCAATAAGAATTTTTTAATTTTTGATTTGCAAAATTTGACGAGGGTCAAGTCAATAATTCTTCTAGCTGCCCACAGAAAAACTCCTTTTTAGAACGCTCTAATACCACATGAATGTTAGTACCATTATTATATACATACACATACACACACTGTTAAGGAGAAATTAAAAAATACCTATATACGAGGGTGGTTTATTAATTTTTGGTCGCTGTCCTTTATTACCAACAAAAAGGTGTAGAGTATTAAATGGTCGTGCTTAACCTCTTACTTGTTTACGTTTTAAAAGGTCTGTTTTTTGTTGTTGTTGTTGTTGTTTTTTTTTCTAAATACAACAAATTTCTTATTGTTTATTGTATTTTTGTTAAAATTTATTGTTTTTATTCTTTACTCTCGCTTTTTTGTTCACTTTGTTGTTGTTGTTTTTGCTTGTTTTCTTTTCATATTTTTGGTTATTATTTGTTGTTGTTATTCTTTGTTTCATTTTTGGGTTGCGTTGAGACATTTGTTGCCCTCATGCCATAAGTAACTATATTTGCAGTTTTCCAGGGATTCTCAATGGGGGGTGAGGTTACTTTCAGCAATATCTTTAACTAAATGTATTTGTTGTTGAACAGAGATAAATCAGATTCTTGTTTATTTACAATTTGTGTTGTCAATGGTTTTCGATAAAAATAAAAACAATAATAAAATAATTGTTAATTTTATTATCTGATTTGTTTATTTTGAAAATATTGTTTATGTTGTTAAATGAGGGTTGAAAATGTATAAAATAAGAAAAAATACGGGATCTTACCCAGATTCCGAAAGACTTTTTATACTTGAAGTCACCTGAAATCTGTCGTAAAATAAAAAAAAGTTTGTAGAAAAATATTCTGTTACATATTTCTATATTTTCCTTTGGACCCTGCAGGAAGCATAGGTTCTGAACAAAGTTTTATCCATGTAGGATAATTTTTTATTCCCACTATTAGCCCAAGAGGTTAGTTGGCGACACTAACTGAGCATTTTCTAGTGTTTCTTTGTTGTTGTTTTGTGTGTTCATCCGAAGTCGAGGAGGGCCAGGGAGTTTCTTCTATGTTTTCATTTCCTTTTAATTTTGGAGAGATGATATATAATATACGAAGAATCACGTTGACAATTTTTATATGTGTTTGAATTCGAGGCTGGTATAAATAAAATACTCAAGAGCCCCGAATTGCGTCATCTCGATTTGTGTCGCTCTTAAAAACTAAAAAAATTGGAACTGCTTCGTTGCAATTTCAAGTTGCGTCGATGTGATTTCTGTTACTTGAACACAATTTGAGTTCGTTCGATTTGCATCGTTAGAAACTTTGTTGTACGTTAAGTTTTCAAATCCCGTGGAATAAGGGGAGAATATCATTGTTATTTAAGTGGTCCCAAGAACAATGATCGCCAAAGTACATTAAGGATATAAAAAATGAGTCAAAGTAAAGGAAAAGTAAAAAGTTTGGTATTTAAATTAGACGTAATAAAACGTTTTAAATCGGGAGGAAAAAAGGCTGTTTATATAGGAAGAGCTATATGTTAGCACCTACAAAAATAAGAATAATTTGCAGCAAAAACAGTGATAAAATAGCTGAAATTATTACACCATTTCAATCGAACCAAGATACTATAGCAAGAAATTACTTATTGGTTAAGATGAAGTCCCTTCTTCTAATTTAGATACATAATCAAAATAAGTAAAGCATGTTTGAACAAGGACTTAATAAAAGATAAAGCTCTTTCTATTTACTCCGACCCCAAGAATAAAGAATAAATTTCAATGTTTTTATATAGAAAAAGCTGATTCGATTTGCATCATTTCGGTTTGTGTCGCTTTTCTTCGGTCCCTATTAACGACGCAGGTCGGGGCTCTAGTGTACTTGTTTTGTGGCTTTAACCACTATACCGCGTTTCCGCCATAAATTTATTTATTATTTGTATGTTAATGACCAAAAGCACGGAGGAGGTTTTGAGTCAATTTGTATATTTCCCAAAGGAGTAGTGAAATCCATTAAATGAATTGAATAGAAGATAATTTTTTAATGCAGGTGTTGTACTCTCCACTAACTCTACTATAATATTCTCATTTTCCCATTAACTGCCCTAAATAGGTTTAGACTTTAATTTAAACATTCATAACAGCAGAACATTATGTAGATAATTTCGAAAGCGAAAGTTCCCGACATACGTGGGAGAATGTTGAAAGGTTTTTCATGGGCAAAATTAACGAATTCCGAATGTCATATATCGGTATCATAATATTACCCGATTTCTGATATTCCGCATTTTACAGGTGCCCTTCAAACCAACTGAAGTTAGTCAATATGTCTGCGATTAGGCTCAATGGTTTAGTAATTTGTAGAAGTTGAAATTAAAAAATTGTATCTCTTGTGGCCGCATGCATTGCACCGAAAGTAGTAGTAAAAGCTGGGATCACATTCTAATCTACAGTTAGTCTTAGTAAGACGCTGAACTAGAGTGGTCGAACTGTAGCCCTAATATGAACAAAAAAGCTTCAGAACATTGATTTCGATTAAATTACCCACTTTCTCAATACTTGTGGATAATTTGATTCTAACCTGAACGAGATTTGTTCTAATTGTAACACTAAAATTAGTACGACGGCCTAGGAATCATACCACTCCAAAGTTAACGACAGAATAGGATCAATTTCCGATGGGAAGTATTTCTTCAATTATTATTTTTATATACATTTTTAGTTCATTATAATTCCAAAGATTCTTCTTCTTCTTTGTGTAGTGAGGTGAGTAAGTGCATCTGCTTTTTATGGGTCAATAATGTTTCTTATCTGGATTTCAATTTATATTATTATATACATATGCAATAAGCTATAGGGAACTTTAATTTCACCCATATTTTTATATGGGATTTAACAATGACTTTTTTTTGGTTAATTAGTCCATTTAAGTGGTTTATAGGTATTCAAACAGGATAATTAATTAAACGGAACATGACACTCAAAGGTCCTATAGAATTCATATAAAATAACTGTCATTTGAAAGTTTAGGAAGACAACGCTTTTGTTGAATTTTAAGCCGTTCAAGGGGGTCTTTTGTTAGATATGGTCTCGAGGGGGAGGGGTTGGTTTATTAGGTGTGTCTGGTATTTTGAAGATCTTATTTAATGATTATTTCTTCTAAATCATTTGAAACTTTGAATATTAAGAATCTCTGTAAAATCTGTTCTCAATATGTTTCTTGTTTCCAATACCAAAGTGCAAACTACAACAAAAATACTGTTTGATCTTTTTCTTCATAAATACATATATATTGTTCTTATTCTTGATATTGTTGTTGTTGCTATTCTTGTTGCTATAAGCCAACTTTTATTTAAATTTTCAACATATTGTTTACCTAAAGTGGTACTAAAAGTTGGAAAGCGGAACACAAGGTCTTAGAGAGGTATGAGAGGTGATGCAAGTGAAGTGAGTAAGTGTATGGTGGTCGTGTGGTCACATTTTGTTGTATTTAAACGATACAATAAAAAAGGGGTGCATTGAGGGCAACTTGTTAGCATTTTAAACTTTATAAACACACACACACACACACAAACTCACACACATATGCATATACACTCAATTACATAAAAGGAATTTATAACTTTTTACTTTACTTTAAATAACCTGTTCCACAATTCTAATTTTATACTTAAATTTTAATAATAAAAAAAATAAATAAATAAATAAAAAATTTAAATTTATGTTTTTCATAAAATAAAGTTCTTTGTGTAAAAATTGCAACAGGTTTTCTTTTTGAAAAACCGTTTGATTTGCATTTCCGTTATGAAAATCATTTTTTGAAATCGTTCGTGTAACAAGTTGTTTAGAATTTTTTTCTATTTTTTCTGAAATTGATCCCGTTTTTTTTTTTGTTCTCAGAAATGTCTTTTTAAAATTTATGTTATTTTTCTATTGTTATTAGAACAAACATTTTACCACAAACATGTCATAATTGAATTTTATGAAAAAAAAATTGTTTTATTTCTTGTTGAGTTTTTGTTTTTTTTAAATAAAATTTAGCTGGAAAAAAACTATATAAATCTCATCATTCCATCTATGATTATTGTAGATTTCTTCCGCCTACAGTACGTGCGAAAATAACCTCAATGTTAGTTTACAAAAACAAAAATTGCAATAAAAATGTATCTACTGTTTTTCCGGTTTTTATTCAAGCAGATAAAGAACAACTTGAAAAAAAATTTATATAGAGAACAGGAAAAATTTTTTTTCTATCTGACGAGAAAAAAAAATTGCAACAGATTTTTTTCAGACAAAACAGCTTTAGATTTACACACACACACACTGGCACACCCCGTGGTAAACTAGAACGTGGTTCTGGTTTTTTTCCAAACTTCAGTGAAAAAAAAATGTTGCATTTAACTAAAAATAAATGCACGCTATGGGGAGAGAAAGAGGAGACAGTAGTAGACAGATTTTAAAATCCAGAGAAAAAAACTATAAAACAACAACATCAACTGGAAGCATAAATTCTAGTTACTAAATTGCAAAACACTGGAAGAAAATATAAAGAATATTCCAGTTAAATATTTTATTAGAGGCAATTTTTCTCTAAGGAAAAATGTTCTAAAGAACATATTTCTACTCTATTTTCTTTACACGATTTTTTCCTAAGAAAAAAAATTTTTTTTTTACATAATTTTAGATAGAATTTTTCTGAAAATATTTTTTTATAGAAATTTTGCAAAAATATTTGTTTATAAAAATTTGTCTTATAATTTGTCAAAGAAAAATTTTTACTTGGGAAATTTTTTACAAATTAACATTTTTATTCTGTATTTAATTTTAGACAAAGTTTTGTCTGAAATTTTTTCTTAGAGAAAATTATCCTTAAACAATCTTCTATCAGTAAAAATCTTAAATTGTTATAAGAGAATAAATTCTCTTGAAGTTTCATTAGAAAAAAGTGTCTTTCGTTTTTTTAGAAAAAAAATCTCTCAAATTTTTATTAGAGAAAAAGATCCGCCTAATTTTTAATGTAATTTCTCTTACATTGTACTAAAACATGTTTCATAATTTTAATTATAGAGATTTTTATTTTTAATTCTTTCAAATTTATTTAGAAAATAATTTCTTTTTTAGTTATTATTAGAGAAAAACTTTCTCTTAAATTCTTATTAGGGAAAAATGTCTCTCAAATTTTTATTAGGAAAAAGTTTTTCTTAAATTTTTTAGAAAAATGTTTCTCTTAATTTTATTAGAGAAGCATTTCCCTTAAATTTTTATTAGAGAAAAATGTCGCTTAAATTTTAATTAGAATATTTTTTTAATGGAGATAACTTTCTTATAGAAAAATTTCATTAATTAAAAATTGTCTTAAAAAAATGTTCAATTTTCTTATAGAAAATTTCTTCAGAAAAATTTTGAATATAGAAATTTTGTTTAGAAAAGTTTTCTTATAGAAATTTTCTTCAGAAAAATTTTCTTATAGAAAATTTCTTCAGAAAAATTTTCTTATAGAAAATTTCTCAGAAAAAAATATGTTATAGAAAATTTTCCAGCTTTTTTTTTGGATAAATTTTCTTATCGAAAACTTTTCAATTTTTTTATCGAAAAATTCTTTACATCATTTTTTATAGAAAATTTTCTTATATAAAATTTCTTCAGATCAATTAAAAAATATTTTTGTTTAAAAAAATATTTACAAATTTTAAAATGTTTATATTATAGACATTATAGACATTTTATATTTTCTCTCAGTGTTTTTGTAAAAATGCCATTTAGTGCCTGATGATGTTTTGTATTATTTCTTCTTCTTGTTTTTTTATTTATTTATTCTGAACATCTCCTACTTAATACTAATGTAAAATGCAAGTTTTTAACCACAACTAAAATAATCCTAAGCCAGTTTGTTTGCTTGTATTTCAACATCTAAACGTTGGCAAATTGTCTGTCCTTCCGTCTGCCTGTTTAACAGACTCTACATCAAAGCAATATTTTTTCAGACTCATAAAACAACAAGCAACAAGCTTTTATATACTCATATGATGTTAATGATCATTATCATCATCATAATAATGATGATGTTGAAATCTACAACAACATCAAAACATTCTTTACATGTATTTTTATTGCCCTGAAAGCTTTAGCTCTATTGAGCCCACACTCCTTCAAAATACCACATCAATTTTGTATAGAAATGTACACCTTTTTGTGCTCTAGTCAATCTAGAATGGAGATATTTATCCATGAGATACATATTTATAGAGTTTATTGATTGGTTGTTGTTGTTGATGTTGTTGTGTAAATGTTCTTGAAAACATGTTTGTTTGTTGTTGACCAGTTTAAGTCAAAAAATCCGGAAATTCTAGAAATTGTTAAGCTAAATTTTGAAAAAGAATTTTTAGATTATAAATTTCTAAGGAAACTTTAAAAGAAGAAAATTGTTGTTAAATTTATTAAATAATTAATTGAATGAATTTTCCTTCAATTATCGTTATAAAATATGTCAACATTCCATTTTAATAATGATTAAATCTAAAACAAAGTGTTAAACACTTTTTAACTATAAAATCATAAAAAACAAGTAAAGATTTTATTGACGATCAAATCCGACTATGTAATACCCTACACCACAATGTGGGTTGTAAATGACAACTATGATAACTTATAATTTATAATTAAGTGCGAAGTACATTATTGTTATACAAAGATTTATGTGAAATTTATGTGATTGAACAGGATTTTTCTGGGGGTTTATATCATAATTATAATTTCGAATATCGATTATAGATTTAATTTATCTTAATTTGACAAGTTTTTATTACCAAACCAACGTATATAGGAAATATATGCCCTTCAAACTGATATTTGGAAGGGGGCTTGTATGAGACCTTTGGGATGTAATGGACCATCTCATAATTATATAGTATTTTTGGTAAATTTCTTTGAAATCGCTTAATATTTAGAAGTTTTATGACCTAAAAACCATATTCCGGGAGGACATTTGTATGGGAGATACCTGATTCATTAGACCGAATATGACCAATTTCAATAGGCTTTATCCCTGAGTCAAAAAAAATTAAAATAAAAATGTACCAAATTTCATTAAGTTATCTCAAAAATTGCGATCTGTACAATGTTCACAACGTTTACATGGGTAGTAAACCGGACAGACAGACGGACGTACATCATTGAATCGAATCAGAAAGTGACTCCAAGTCGAATGGTATACCTTTCTGGGTTTTATATATATATTTTTTACTATGTCTGTTCAAATACCTTTACCTCCTACGGTTGTGTAGGGTATTAAAAAACTTCATTCAATATTTTCTCTAAACCACCGTTAATGTTATTTTTTTTGTTATGTTGCATGATGAGGTGGCATTTAACTCCTCATGTTTTTGTTGTTGTTTATTTAACCACTTTTCTTTTAATATTTATTTTATCTATCAAAGTAAATGACTATGACAACAACGACAATAGCAACAGCAACAACAATAATAACAATAAAAGCAGCAGCAGCAACAGCAGCTATAAAAACAACTAACAAAATGTTACTTAAAACATTAAAACATTGTTGTATCCTCTGATTTTTTTTATTATAAAAAAAATTGTATCTGTATCTTTTGTATCTTTGTATATGTATCTAAATGTTTTCAGTAGTTGTAATAGTATCTAGAGCTGTTGTTGTTGCTGCTGATGTTGTTGTGTTTCGGTTTCAAGTGAAAAATAAAAATTATATTAAATAATATTTAAGATAATAAACAACAATGACACTGATGAAAAAATACTTAAATACTTAAAGAAGAAAAATACTGTTGTTTATGGAAAAACCGCAAAGCAGGCGGTACAGTGATCAAAAATAGGGAAAATGCCACGATTTGAAAAAGTTTTAAAATCAATCGTAGTAAACTGTTTAACTAGAAAACTCTTGAGGGAATAGGACCAGATAATAGTTATACCCCCTCTAACAAATCATAACATAATGTCGAATATCTAAAGAACTATAACCGTGAAGTAATTCAAAGCAGAATCAATTTAATGACGTCTGTCCGTCGGGACGTCGGCTTGCTTCCATGTAAATCTTCTGAACGAAATTGTCGCATTTTTAAAAGCGATGACATTATTTTGGTCGATGCTTTTGAAAATTGGTTCTGATGGATCCATTTTTTCACCTGGCCACCATTCAAATTTTCAAATCTTTCCTGAATGGAATTTAAATCTCATAAAAGTAACAAATATATTAAATGATTAATCAATCCACGCTTTTTCCCATACAACCCTCCTTCCACATATCATGTGGCTTAAATTTCACTCTGGCATTGTAATAGTAATTTGTCAAACTAAGATAAATGTATGGAAAAGTTGATGGTGCAACATTTTACGAGGGCCAGTTAATAATTTCTTTTAGCTTCCCAATAAATTCCCAGAGAAAAAACACTTTTCAATTTCACATAAACGTTAGCATCTTAATAGATAACGGCAAAAGTAAGCATAATTAAAAAAACGCAAATTATACGAGAGTCGTTCACATTTCTACATTTCTTTCTTTTCTTACTTTTCATTTTATCTTCAAAGCAAATAAAAAAAAAACAATGTTTAGAATTTGGTTCGACAAAAGTTATCTCACTTAAAATCTTTATGTATTTCCTCTCTCTGTCACTCTCTTCAAGTTTGAGAGTCAGTCTTTAAAATCATAAATCATAAACTTGTCGGTTTAAAATAAAATTTCTTATAATTTTGATTCTACAATACAAAGTCTTTTATTCCATTTCTGTTTGAATTTGTGAATTAAGAGGAATTTTTCTGTAAATCATTTTAATGTAACATCATAGAACTGTTAGAGGCAGCTGTACAGTATTTAACATCAAAATATTCCTACCACTTATTTTTGAAAAAAAATTGGAAAATTGTAATTGAATTTAAGGACGATGTCGAGAAAGAAGTTATTTTTTTAAATCAAAACCTAAATACTCCATAACAGGAGATCAGGTGTGGATATTTGCTTACGATCAATCGAATAAAAGCTTGTGCCGGTGGTAACTGTCAAAAGGATTTACTATAGATTATTTTTTAATTATGGGCGTAAAGCTGTCAGTTTTTCATCACAATTTTGGAATTTTTAGAAAGGTAGAGAAGTTTCTGAGATTCTTTTTAGAAGAGAATCTTTTCTACCTTGTTATACGATAATTAAGGGTAAAGTAAGTCCGAACTTTTCAGTTAAATTTGCTGTTTGTCGATCCCACGCATTTTTAATATTCTCAAAACTTCGTTATACTTTTTTATAGTCTGGATATAAAATTTAATAAAAAATAAATTAAAAAATTTTGAATTTTGTTTTTGTGAAAGAAATTGAAATTCCGAGTAGGTATGGCCCTACGTTTCAAGGCTTAGAAATTTTTCCATTTCAAATCATCCAAAAAAATGCATTCATTCTTCATAACAATTTGATACCCAAAATCTTATTCGATGTCAATCATTTTAAAAAGTTTTTAGGATCCATCAATTCTAATGGTTATGAAAATATAATAAAATTTAATTTCGGATGCCTGAAATACAACCGATTTGTTCATATCTCCAATTGCAGTACTTTTGCAATTAAACCTAACATTTCAAAAGAGTATTTAAAGTTTGTGGTAAAATCTTCCCATTTCGATTAGTTAAGGCAGAATAAGTTTACTCTAGATCTAGATTAGTTCCTAAATCGCGACATTTAAGATGCCTCAAATAACACAATTGTTGAAAGATATTCTGAGTGGGTTAGAACAGCAGACATACAGCTTAAAAGAGAAATGAGATAAGAGAATTTCATAGCTTACAGAGCGTAATCCAATTGAATAACTATGGACGCTTTGAAATATATATCGTTTGTGAATTTGCGTATTTTGTTGTTATTGCCCCACTGTGTCTTGTTATGAGATAACTATGACAACGATTGTTAGTGTGTTTCGTTTTATTGTGGTTTTTGTTGTTGTTGTGTGGTAGACAAAAGCAATTATGATTTGTTAGCAATATATTTATCAAAGTATTATACAACAACAATAACCACAACAACATAAAGATACATTCATCTTTCCATTTTATATATATAAAAAAAACGGCTGTCCAGCTGTCTGTCTTTCTTGTAATATATATTTTGACGTTAAATTTGAAATCCTTTTTAATCAAATCTTTAATCACAAAATAACATTAAAAACACAAGAAAAGAAACAAAATAAATAATTTTTTATCGTTCAATACGTCCATGACGATGATGAGGATCATGATGATGGAGATGACGTTGATATATGTTTAAAATATAAACTAGAACTATAACATGTTGGAAAAAGCAGTAGTAACCAGATTCTATAGGAAGATTTTTTTTTTAATTATGACCATTAAAAATACTTCAAGAGAAGCAAATAAACACCGACTGGAGAACAAGTATTTTGGATTTTTTTTTAAGTTGTTTTCAGATAAAAAATATTACAAGAAGAGAAAAAAAATTTTAGTCATAAATTAAAAAAAAAGAAATGTTTCAGGTGCAAAACTCTAGAAGAAAAGCAACGTTGCACAGTGGTTCAAAAACAAAATTTTGGGAAAAAGTACTATAACTTTTGAAGCGTAAAAGATATTTTTATGAAACTTAACACGATAACACCTAAGGTATATTCCAGTTGTTTTGGTAGATTTCCCGTCAGGGGAACACTGTGTTGTCTTCCAAAGTTGGCCATCTCAGGAATGTTTATTTTTTTTAATTCACCGAAAATGTATTTTTCATATATTAAACAAAAGAAATTTCGTATAAAATTAGTTCCCATAAATTCCTACAAAAATATGATTATATGTATAGGTTTCCCAAAAGAATCATATAAAATATATGGACCCGGAAAGTTAGTTAGATTAGAAACTTCCAAAAAATTCTTAATAAAATTGGTATTTTGTTTTGGACTTTATAATTTTTTTCTTGGAGTTCTAAAGAGAACTTAATGCAAAATGTATGTAAATTAAATCCAAATGATTTGGGGCACATATCTGCCCACAAGCATTATTCAAATTTTGAAAATTAAAAAAATAAAATATTTTCTTATAAAATTCTCAAAAATTTAAATCATTTTTTAATTATCGAAATTATATAGCTGCATATGAAAGGTAAATTTTCCATAAAATAAGATTCGCCGACCGATCTTATAAGAACAGGGTGACCAATCATATAAATTTTATAAAGTTTGAAATTTAACATCGAATCATATTAAAATTATCGAAATTATATAGCTGCATATAAAAATTAAACTCTCCAAAAAATATATTTTACCGGACTCTCCTCACAACAAAAAGATGACCATTTTAATGAAAAAATCCAATTTTGAATAAATATTGGAATTTCGATTTAATTATTTTATATTTTTGAAAATCTTTAAAAATAACAATTTTTAAGTTTTATTTTTTTGTTTTCTAGCGCATTCTTAGATATGAAATTCTTGGGTAAAATGTTTAGAACTTTTCTTGAAATTCCATCTAAATTGGACTCCCTCTACCCAAAATTAACAGTTTTCCCTGTATGAACTGGAAAACATATCAGCTGTGACCAAGAGAAATTTGAAAAAAAGTTTCAAAAATTTATAGAATTATTTTCTAAGTATATGATTTTGAAACCACTGTATCTTTGAACATAGGAAATCTTTTACATATGTACGTTTAAGCGTGTGTAAGACTAAATTGTATTTTCATACCTGAATTTTATCGCAACCTAAAGAAACGAACACTTTCATATATAAAATAAGTGTGGAAAATCGCATTAAAATTACATAGACAAATAGTCTTTCTTGTCATGTGTCAAAAAAAAAAAAGTATCTCTTAAATACTCTCTCACATACACAAACTGAAAAGCTTAAATGTATCTAGAAGTTCGTTTTTTGTGAATCTAAATTGCAACATCATCATTCCAGTAAATGCATCTTCTTTTCTGCTCTAACAAAATCATAGAAAAAAATTGGGTTACTTTTTCTTTTTCTTCTTCTTCTCAAAAGAAAAACACTTGAGCAGAGTGAAGTTGGGCACATAAATTTTTTTCTCCTTAAATTTTGTTCTTAAACAAAAAACGTCATCATCACCATCATCTACATCATCCTCATCATAAATGTCTGTTTCTTCATTTTCTATGTCATTCACTGAATAAAAGTCATTTTCTATAGATTTTTTGTTGTTGTTGTTGTTGTTGCTACTTTTGGTCTTTACTGCACCATTGCCCAACATTTGAATTCTAAAGAACTACTGGAGGTTGGTCGAAGTCATTATATAGAATTTTCTCTCTGTGAATTTTGGATTTTTTTTTTTTGCAATATCATCACATGACCAACAAAACATTATTGTTACTTTTTAATTTAGTTGTTTTTTGTCTCTTTGTTTGTTTGTTAGGAATTTAGAGGATTATGGGTCATCAAAAATATATCAAGTGAGAAAGTCCAAATAAGTATTTAAAAAAAAAGTTTCCCATAGTTTTAATTTGTTTTTGTATGTATGTATGTATGTATGTATGTATGTATGTATGTATGTATGTGTGTTTTGGTTACAAATAAAATGATTATAAGCATTAAAGGGTTAAATGATTCTGGAGAATTTCTAAAATTTCTGATTTTAAATTTTGTTAAAAAGTTGATAACTGTTTCTAATTGTTATGGTTTCTATAGATTTAATAAAGGAAAAATAACGATAATTATACCAGAAATTTGAAATTTATGAGGTTCGAAGGACCAAATAGTTAAAATTTAGATTAAACATTCAAACATGATCCTTTTAAATTATTGTTAAATCTTTTGAAAATAAATTTGAAAAATATGTGAGATCCTGTTATGAGTTTGAAATTAAAGCTAAAAGTCAGAGAAACCAAAAAGACAATTTGAAAACAGAGTATTACTCCATGTGATATCTACTTTCTGTAAATATTGAAATTTATAAAATGACGAAGAATCTAAACAAGAATCTGCACTTTAATCTTAACTCAAGTCTGAATTATAATCTCAAGGAAAATTTGAATCTGAGTTATAATCTGTGCTAGAATCTGAATTATATTCTGGAAAAAACTCTGAACTCAACCTTTACTAAAATGTGAACTAAATTCTGAACTAAAACTTAAACTAGTATTTGAGCTAAAACCGTATCTAGAATCTGAACAAGAATCTGAACTAAAAATGTTACTAGAATCTGAATTGAATCTGAACTAAAATCACAACTAGAATCTGAATTATAATCTGAACTTGAACTTTAATCTGAATCTGAATCTGAACCAGAACCTGAACTTAATTCTAAACTGAAATCTAACTTAGAATCCAAACTATTTTCTGAAAACAAAATCTGAACTAAAATTAGAGTTAGAATCTGTGCAAGAATCTGAACTAAAATGTGACCCAAAATCTTAATGAGATTTTTAACTGGACTCTGAACTAAACTGAAATCTGACTTAGAATCCAAACTATATTCTGAAGACAAAATCTGAACTAAAATCAGTGTTAGAATCTTTACAAGAATTTGAACTAAAATGTGACCCAAAATCTTAATGAGATTTTTAACTGGACTCTGAACTTATATATTAACTAGAATATGAATTGTAATATGTATTAAGTATAATCTTAAACCTGAAATAGAATCTGAACTATAATCTAGACTATAATCTGAATAAAAATCTGAACGAGACTTTGAATTGTAAACTGAACTAAAATCTCAACTAGAATCTGCAGTAAAATGTGACCTATAATGTGGATTAGCCTAATAAGCAATTTTGCTGGAATTAAAATTTAAATCGAATGTATTTCCAGCCTTGAATTACACTTTTATTCAATAGCATTTTCCAGTAAAAATTAAATTTTATTCAAGTTTTCTTTCAATTTTGATTGAAAATTATACATATTTTTCAATAATATTTCATGTGTAAAATTATGAAAAATTCAAGTTAAATTTTCCATCAATGGAATTTTTTAAATTTCAGTATTTATTGGGAGAAATTGTACTAGAATCTGGACTCGAAATAAATGTTATAGAATCTGAACCGGAATTTGAATAATCTGTAATAGAAACTTAAGTTTAATCTGAACTTGAATTGAAATTAAATCCGAACTTTAATCTGTATTAGAATCTGAACTAACACTTAAATGATAATCAGTTCTAGAATCTGCATTAGAGCTTGATCCAGAATCTTTACTATAATCTGTACTAGAATTTCAACTAGAAACTTAATTAGAATCTGTATTAGAATTTTATAAATCTGAATTGGAATCTGAACTATAATTTGAACTATAAATATCCGTCTTTCTGAGTTTAGGGGCCTACAAGCTACAGCATATTTTGTCATGGGAATAGCACATTGAATGAATGCTAGAATTTGGTTTAGAGAAGTAAGATGAGGGGGAGTGGCAACCCTTAGTTAGCAACTTTTATTTTATCAAAAGGATACGAATAAGTATCAGATTCAAGGAATCTTTTTTTTCCAATATGACATGTCCATCATAAAGTCTACTAACCAGAATCACTATATGCCTCCGCCCAGCTGGATGGCATGTTTTCTTCTAGTGAATGATCGGTCAATAGTTTTAAGATTGAATCCTCTAAAATATTTGAAACATATTTTAACAGAAATTATAACATTTCTGGATCGATCGTTTCACGATTTTTCAAGAGATCTCTATAAAATCTGCTATAAGTTTTATAGCGTATTTTATAGCCAGTTTTAAATAATTAACAAGAATTATGGTCAGGTATTGTTGTGTCTCCTTAATTTTAACGATCGTGCATGAGTAACAGTAACAATAAATATTGTAATGTCACTACAGTATTTGTCTCACCATCAACCCATTGTGTTTTAATAGAAAGTCGAAATAAAAAAAATAATAAATAAATTTTGATTGCAAAATTTTAAGTTTTTCTTTCAACAAAAGTTTAACATTTAACAATTGTTGATATGAATTTATTTACATGACACACTTCTTCTTCTTCTTTATATTTTTCAATTCTCACTTTACTTTCTTCTTTATTCTTTTTTTTTTGTTTGTGAAATTTCATTATTTTTCCAATTTTTTGTTAAGTATCTCTGATATCAATGAATTATGGTTTTAATTAAACGTCTCATGTTACACGATTTTTTATTATTATTATTTTTTAATAACAAAAAAGGAATTTTAATTATTTTTATTGTTGTAATTTAATAAGATCGAATAAAAAAAATATATATATGAATGAATAATTAATAAAAATTGATTAAAGTTTTATTTATAATTATAGTGATTTTGTAATAAATGTCAATAAATTCAGAACACTTTTTTTCGTTGAATTGATTAAATAAATGATGATAAAAGCATTTTTATTTCAATGATTTTTTTTTACAAATTTCACTATTTTTAAGGAAAGAAAAAAAAAACATAAAATGGATTATATTTGCTGATTTTTTGACATTAATTCTTTTTGTTTAAATAATGATATTTTTTCCTTCCTTTTTTTTGCTATAAAATATTCATAGAATAAAAATGATTTTTAGAGAATTAAATTTTGTATATTTTTGTCACATTTGTGTTTTTTTTTTCGATTTTTTTCGATTTTTTTGGGAAAAAAGAGAAATACACTCCAGTTACTACGTTTTTATACCCTTCACCACCACAAGTGGTGAAGAGGGTATATTTAATTAATCATTCCTTGTGTAACGCTATAATGGAATTATTTTAAATCCCATAACGTATATATTTTATTGCATCAAATTAAAATCTATTTCCGTCTGTTTCACATCCACAATAATCGACGGAGCTTAATTTTACTCAAATTTGGTCTGAGTATTTTTCTTTTTAGTCCTCAGAAAAGATATAGATCGATTCATAAAATTCTCAATTATAAATCTATAAATAATAATGAAATAATATTAAGTTATATGAACTTCATTAGCGTTCCATCTAAATTATCAAAATCGGTTCAGGCGGAAAAATAGTTAAAGCCAAAAATCGAAAAATCATCTGCAGACCCGATAAACTTCGTTTTGCCAAACGAATTTTAAGTAATTTATATTTTGTTAGTAATTGAAATTTTGCTCTGTTTGGGTGCACCTCCCTCCCTGATCTTATCCGTCCCAGGTTTTGTCGAGTTAAGCAGTTCCTTGAGGAAGTAGTTGGGACCAATTTTGAGAACACTCGCTGTTATAGTTCTTTAGATGTCCAAAACTTTATATTTGTTTTGAATAGAGTGTAGGCCTCCCCTTGCTCCTATCGGAGTTTTTTACGGCCTACTTTCGGCCCAGCCTTTTTAGAGTCTATAGGTTACATTCATACTTACATACATATATACACACATCGTATTTTATATATATATCGATTTAGTGTTCCGGTTTTATATTAAAGAGAAACTTTTATGTATTGTATACGTTTGTGAATGTGTATGTACGAAACATAAAGTATTTAGTTCACACGGATTAGCGGTAGAGGTCATTAAAGATTCGGCATAGCCGACTATAGTTTTCTGACTTGTTTTAATTTGGGTTCTTCCTCATGTGTAATATGATGAAAACGTTTCCTCTATTATTTTGTATTTACTTTTATTGTTTTTGTTCTCTTTTTACATGTTGGAGTAGACGGAGAGTTGTAGGAGTGGTGCGGTGCTCAAAAGCTCTCTTAGCTCTTTTATTGTGTGTTTTGTAGAGATTAAACCCGCACATATATTTTATTACTAGACAGAGGTTCTTAAGCTTTTTCGCAAAAAGTTAGACTGAAATATTTCAGATTGGCATCAGAGCTAGAAAATTTGGTCTAAAATCTGGACTGAAATTTGATCTTATTTAGAATATAAACTGAAATCTGATATGGAGACTGAATTAAATCAGTGCTGGAATTTTAACTGAATTATGATCTAGAATCTGAACCGAAATCTGAACCGACATATAATCCAGAATATGAGCTGAAATCTGAATATTAATCTGTATTGGAATCTTAACCAAACTTAGAGTTGTAATTGAAATTTCAACTGGAATCTGAAATAGAATCTGATTAATAATTTGAACTTAAATCTGTTCTTGAAACTGAATCAAAATGTAAACTGGATTTTTTTTCACAAAAAATGAATTTTTTACAAAAAAATTGAATTTTTTACAAAAAAATTGAATTTTTCACAAAAAAAAAAAAAAAAAAAAATGAATTTTTCACAAAAAAATTGAATTTTTCACAAAAAAATTTGAATTTTTCACAAAAAAATGAATTTTTCACAAAAAAAATTGAATTTTCATAAAAAAATTGAATTTTTCACAAAAAAAAATTGAATTTTTCACAAAAAATTGAATTTTTCCAAAAAAAAAAAAAAAAAAAAAAATGAATTTTTCACAAAAAAATGAATTTTTCACAAAAAATTGAATTTTTCACAAAAAAATTGAATTTTTCACAAAAAATTGAATTTTTCACAAAAAAATTGAATTTTTCGCAAAAAATTGAATTTTTCACAAAAAAATTAAATTTTTCACTAAAAATTGAATTTTTCACAAAAAAATTAAAATTTTCACTAAAAATTAAAATTTTCACTAAAAATTGAATTTTTCACTAAAAAATTGAATTTTTCACTAAAAAATTGAATTTTTCACTAAAAAATTGAATTTTTCACTAAAAAATTGAATTTTTCACTAAAAAATTGAATTTTTCACTAAAAAATTGAATTTTTCACTAAAAAATTGAATTTTTCACTAAAAAATTGAATTTTTCACAAAAAAATTGAATTTTTCACAAAAAAATTGAATTTTTCACAAAAAAATTGAATTTTTCACAAAAAATTGAATTTTTCACAAAAAATTGAATTTTTCTCAAAAAATTGAATTTTTCACTAAAAATTTAATTTTTCACTAAAAATTGAATTTTTCACTAAAAATTGAATTTTTCACTAAAAATTTAATTTTTCACTTAAAATTGAATTTTTCACAAAAAATTGAATTCTTCACAAAAAATTGAATTTTTCACAAAAAATTGAATTCTTCACAAAAAAATTTAATTTTCATTAAAAAGAGAATTTTTCACTAAAAAATAGAATTTTCATTAAAAAGGGAATTTTTCACTAAAAATTGAATTTTTCACTAAAAATTGAATTTTTCACTAAAAATTGAATTTTCACTAAAAATTGAATTTTTCACTTAAAATTTAATTTTTCACTAAAAATTTAATTTTTCACTAAAAATTGAATTTTTCATTAAAAAATAGAATTTTTCATTAAAAAATAGAATTTTTCACTAAAAATTTAATTTTTCACGAAAAAAATAATTTTTTTCACTAAAAATTGAATTTTTTACAAAAAATTGAATTTTTCACTAAAAAATTGAATTTTTCACAAAAAATTGAATTCTTCACAAAAAATTGAATTTTTCACAAAAAATTGAATTCTTCACAAAAAATTGAATTTTTCACAAAAAATTGAATTCTTCATAAAAAATTAAATTTTTCACAAAAAATTGAATTCTTCACAAAAAATTAAATTTTTCACAAAAAATTGAATTCTTCACAAAAAATTAAATTTTTCACTAAAAATTGAATTTTTCACAAAAAATTGAATTTTTCACAAAAAATTTAATTTTTTACTAAACAATTGAATTTTTCACTAAAAATTGAATTTTTCAATAAAAAATTGAATTTTCACTAAAAATGGAATTTTTCACTAAAATTTTAATTTTTTTCGCTTAAAATTGAATTTTTTTGTCTAAAGCAAAAACTTATTTAAGAATCTCTGTAAATGTAATTCGTCGCATTCGTGTTTCAATCCATGTATTAATATTTTTGTAATCTCGTATTCATATGTATATTAGGATGGTTTCATTTATATCGAATTTAAGGATTTTTTTTAATTCATTGCAGAAAAAGTTTCTTTAACTTTTAATTCCAGTTTATTATTTCTTTCCTTTATGAAGTTTTTTTAATTTTAGTTATAACTCTTTCTTTAATTTACCTTTTTATTGGAACCACCTTTATAAACCTCTTGCATCTATGTTCCTCATTTTTTTTGCATAACATTCCTTTATTTCTCCTTTTACCAATTTTTTTTTAAATATTTTTCGGTGGATTTATTTAAGTGGAAAACTTGAAAAATATTTTATATCCAACGTTCTTTGCTCCCTTTTGCTCTGTCTCCTTAATTTTGTATCGTAGTTTTTTCTTTTGGTTTAAAAAACGTTTGTAAAGAATCTGTAAATAAATAAATAAATTTTTATTACTAAAGTTATGAAAAAAAGAAAAATTATAGAAAAAATAGAGGAAAACAAAATTTAAATGCACAAGAAGAATTCACCGAAAGAAATAAAGAAATAAAGAAATATTTGTAATAAAACAAAAGCTGTAATTTATAAGAAAAAAAATGAATATGGAAATAATGAATTCGTTGCAAAATTCAACTTTACTATTTAAAACAGCGAGTGAAGTTGGAAAAAGAATATAAATTTCTTAAGAAAGTTTTTAAATTATTTCACTCATAAGGAGTACAGTGGCACAGTGATTCGAAAATGAATTTTTATGGAATTAATTTGGAAACTTTCAATGGTGCAGTTGAGTCGTCTTGGAGCAAAATAGCTTAATTTAGCCAGAGGTTGTGCTTTTTAGTTTAGATTTTAAGCAAAAGTTTAAACTTTTTAGACAAGAGTTAAGTGTCCAAGAAAACATAAAAACATGGAAATTGAAAATTTTTGAAGAAAAATTTAGTAGAATTTTGTTTTAATGCAACATTTAAAAAAAAAAACTTAAAATTTAACAGTTTTGCTCTTTTTCTTATGAAAATAATATGAATATTTGAACTTTAATAAAATATATATTTGAAACTTTAATATAATTGAAATAAACATTTCTTTTAATTAAATAATTAAAAAAATTCCCACTTTTCTACATAAAAATACCCAAAATCTCCATTATTATAAAGTGAGTTTAAAAATCTGACTCTTTTTCATTGAAGTGATCATTATAAGCAGCTTCCGGCAGAAATTATTGCATGGGTGTATAACTTTTTTTAAGGAATCTGGGGCATATTCATAGAAAAATTAAAGGGCCTTTTAGACCCACCATAATAAAAAAGGGTTAAAAATGGTTTAATTTTTTAAGACTATCTAAATGCAAAATTTCTTTTATCTCATGTTAAAAACTAAATTTTAGAGGATTTAAGAAATCAATATACTCGAGATGGTCGACTTTGGAAACCAGCCCCTTGATTAGCTAGAGTACTTTATTCCTCTAAGTTAACTCGAAAACATCTTTTCAGAAAAATAGTAAGTTTTGGAACCACTGTAAATTGTTTTGGTGAAAAAGGAGAAAATTATAATTCTTTCGTATTTTCATAAACTTCAAAAAGTTATTAAAAAAATCGGTTAATTAAGTGAACATTTTACTAAAAAAGAGAATAATGTACTGTGAATGATATATATCGAAGAAATTGTTAATTAATTTATTTAAAATATTTAAAATATTTTAAATAAATAAAACTCTATCGATTTTTAAATCGAATAAAACTATTGTGATTTTTTCCTTTAACTTATTGTGAATGAAATGTTCAGTATTTTTGAAAATGTCTTTCAACTCATGTTAAGAGGAATTTTTTTTTTTAAATCAGCATAACATAACCGAAATGGCCAACTTTATAGGATCACCTATTAACCCCTTGACAAGAATCCTCCACATTTTTTTTAAATACATCAACTGTTATCAAGTAGATGTATAATTTGATATCTCTTACGGTGCTAGAGTTACAGAATTATTGTTATTTTCATGAGAAAAAAGTTAAAAATGATCATTTTCAGAATTTCCATAAATTAAAGAAAAAGAAAATTATAAAGAAAATATCTCTTAAGTTATTTATGGACTATTGTGAATGATGTTTTTCCATAGAAATGTCATGTCATAACTAAATTGTAGCTACATGTTCAAACATGGCCATATTTACAAGGCCAGTCACTTTGCCCTTAACCCGCTAAATAATAAGCAAATATTTTTTATGTATGTCTATTGTGAATGATGTGTTTTCATTCAACCGTAAATGATTTTCATTAAATATCTTAACATTTCATACAACTATGAAGAAAATGAATTCTTTGCACATTTTTAAATAGCCCATGGAGATGTCCTATTTGAAAAGACCAATCATTATACCCTTCTTCTCAACTATTGTTCAGATTTCTCTTTCGGTTCCAAAGTTACAGAATTATTTTTGTTTTTGAAAAATAATTATAATTTTTTGTATTTAAACTTATTAAAAATTTATTAATAAAGATAATATTGTTTATGTGAATTATGACCTATTGTGAATGATATATTTTTTTGAAATTTTGGATGCCTTCAATTAAAAATTTTAAATTTCTATTCAAACAAACATATTTTTCTACGGTTTCATGCTTTGGCAAATTTTCAAACAGCCCTACTTTTGAAGCCCAGCTACTATGCCCTTGACTTACTGAAAGGCAAAACTTTATTTTATATTAATTTGGAAACTTCTTGGTTTTAACCATGATATCTGCATTAATTCCAAAGTTACTGAATTATTTTTATTTATAAGCAAAATTTAAAAATTATAATTTTTACAATTTTTCAAAATTTTTTTTAAATTCTAAATGATTGTGAATGAATATAAATAATTGTCTATTGTGAATGATATTTGATCATGAAAATGTATGTGATTTAAAGTAAATACTTTAAAATTTTTCTAATAAATTCAAAATTCATTTAAAAAATGAAGCTATTGTGATGACATCTTTAAACACTATTGTGAATGATGTTTTTTTATATTTTATAAATCCTTTTATTAAAATTTTTAATAAACATCATTTTAGTCACTCAACAAAATGTCTCCATTTAATTTCCGTTTCGATTAGACAGACTTCATCATCCAAAATTAACAAAATATTTTTTTTTCGTTAAATTCTTTTTTCCAAATAAGAGGGAGAGAGAGAGAGACAGAGAGAGAGGGGAAAAACCGGCAAACTGACTTGCTGACAAACCGGCTGGTTCGTCGGCTTTTTATTTTTTGTAATTTTTGTTGTTGTTTTTTTAAACATGTCAATATAATTTTTTTTTAGTTTCTTTAGTCACGTTTTAAAACTTTTAAAACTCATGTTTTTTTTGGCCAAAAAATGTGGAGAGAGAAAAAATAGAAATAAAATTTTTTTCCAGTTTATTCAATTTTTATTGTCGGATTTATAGTTGTTGTCAGGTTTTTAGATATTTATAACAGCAACACCATCAGCAGCAGTAGCAGCAGCAACAGCAACAGTTGTTGAAATTTTACATTTCATTTTGTAGCAAATTTTACTTCTTCATTTTTGCTAAATAAAAAATTCTCCATTAAATTTGAGTTTAATTTTTCGGTTATTTTTAGATTGTTGATTTTCGTTGTTGTTTTTTCTTTTCGTTTGACCAGACCAGACCAGACCAGAAAAATAAATGAATTTTTTATCATTCAATTTTTTCACAAGTTTTTAGTGATTTTTTCGATTTTTCTGTTTTTGATAACCAAAAAATAGACACGTGAATTTACTCAATAAAAATGATTTAAGGCTAAAATTAGTGATGGAGTTTTGGTAAAGAATTTATTAAGTTAAAAGTAATTAAAATGCTTATTCACGAAATAGACGTTATCGCTCTAAATGTTTAGACTAGATAAAGTACCAAGGTTTTGGTACGTTAGTACTTTTTTCATCCCATTTTATGTTTCGTAAATTCCAAGTAATTTTATATTATATTTTAAATAATTTTCCGAAATTTTTAAACTTTTTTAAATGTATACGAAATTTTATTTTCTTCCCCCTTTTTGGTACTATTTAAAAATTTTAGTACTTTTTATACCTGGTAAAAATTAAATTGTCGTTTATTTATAATTTTACAATGGGACTTAATATAAATAAAATTGCAAATAATTTTTGGTCACTACAACAGTGAACCTAAACTGCAGTATAGACTCTCAGAATAGTAATCACCCTGTTATTTTAGACATAAAAAGTACAGCACTAAAAGATTTTGTTTGGCTATTTTAAACTCACTATTTTAAGAATTTTAAATCGCAATACTGATTTTTATAAAATTTAATAAAATGAATCTCAAAGTAAAGAAAAAATAGTATTATATTCACCCTATTATTTTTCTGACAAAATAACAGGGTGACAAACATTATTGATAAATATTGACCCCAAAATTGCACTTAAAAAAATTGCAACCTTTATTAACTGAAGGTTTTAAGAAGAGTTTAAGTATTTAGAACACCCTGTTATCATATAAGATCAGCAACGGACTGTGTAATTTCTGTTAATTTTCAAAAATAATTTCTAAATGTTTCTGAAAATTTGTCTCAAAAAAGCAAAAATCTTTATAAAAAATTAATTTTTGCAGTAAAGTTTATTGCAATCGCCCTGTAGTTTTTCAGACATGTCAGTTGACTAATTTGATCAGATCGATGTTTTAAAGAAAATTGCCTTTGATAGCAAACATTGTAAATTTGATTAAAAAATATATATTTTTTTGTTGAAAAGAACCTGACTTTTCAGTAAAAAATATTATAATCACCCTGTTCATAAACAAGCTTAACTACTAGAATTTTAAAAATAGGCTCTCAATGCTTCTTAATTTACAATAATAAACTTTTTGAAAACCTAAAGAAAAATGCATTTGAAAAAAACTCCTTTTTCATAAATGTAAATGCAGTCACCCTATTATTTTTAAAAATCAATAAACAGGGTGACAAAGTCATCATCTCATATATTCTTTCACAAAATTACGCATTAAAGAATTAAAAGAAATTATCCAATTTAATTTATAGAATCATGCTTAAGTTTAAAAAATGCTATTAGATGTACCCTGTTAATATTGAAAGTAGACTAGAGACTGTCTAATTGAACGCCAAAAATTGATTTTTAACGTTTCTTTTTTAATACTAATAAATCCGTTTGAGAATCAGTGAAAGTAATCCGTCTACTATTTTTTACAAAACAATCAACAGGGTGACACAGTTTTCTATCTGGATATTAAAAGAAAATTCTGCTTTTATAAAGAAGCTTACAAAAGTGATTATTAAATAAATAGAATAAATATTAAGATGCCAAATTGTAATAAAAAACTTTAGGATCCAAAATAAAATTATTATAATCACCCTGTTATTATACAACAACAGTCTATCAAATTCACTTAAGTTCTAAAAGTTTTTGAATGTTTATCTTATTTGCTCTGAAGAAAACTGCAAAGCAAAAAATTATTGTTATGGCAAAAGGTTATTATAAACACCCTGTAATTATCCTTAAAAATTAATGGGGTGATAAAGTGCTTAACTTATAATTTAATGGCATTTTACTTTTATGATCCTAAGAAAAATAAAGCAAATATTTTATTTAAATTTATAGGGAAAATCTTAAATGTTAAGAATAGTTTTCGTCTAATCACCCTGTCATTAAAAATAAAGTTTGATATTTCAAAAACAAGACATTTGGATTTTAAAAAAATGGTATAATTTTGTACCATTTGATTTCTCTTGAGATTTAATTATTTGCCGAATCAAATATCGTAAACTTTTGGAAAAGTATTATTGCAGTCACCCTGTTATTATAAAAAATAAAATGCAATATTTCAAGGAAAAGGTATACGAATTTTAAAAATTATATAAGACTTTTTGAGATTTCCAAAAAGGAAAATTATCTTCCAAATCTAAAATATTAAAGTCACCCTGTTATATTTTATCTTAATTTATATAATTAAAAATATAACACTTTTTTGTGTTCTTAAATTTTGTTAATTTTTTTCTTATACTTGAAATTGTAGAAAAAAATATTATTTCCAAAAAAGTACTTGTGATCACCTTATTATTCCCCCAAAAGAATCGAAAAATATTTACAGATAACATTTCATTATTTTAATACAATTTTTATTTTAATGATCTTATAAATAAATATTAAATAAATTTTTATCTGCTCAAATTTGTAGCAAAAAGTAAAGGTATTTTTATAGTCGCCCTGTTATTTTAACAGGTACGGTATTTCAATAAATACCATCAAGATTTTAGAAAATCATTTAAGGCGTTTTGATTTCTCTTGAGATTTTAAAAAAATAAAGTAAATCGCTTTAAAGGAACCAACAATTAACGGTATGAGTTCTGTTATTTATAAGAGAATTAACAGGGTGACAAAATATATCATATCGATTTGACAAAAACTTATAACTCTATGCCGCTAAAGTGATCGTAAAGAAATTAAAAAAATATTTATCTTTGGAAATATATAAAACTAAAATTAAGGTCACCCTGTTGTTAAGCTACAGTGATTTATCAATATTTAAATTAAATTTCCACATTTAATAACTTTTTCAAATTTAGAATTATTTTCTTTAAATAAGTTTTTTTTTGTCTAAATTTTATAATATTAAGAGAAATTAAATCAAAAGTAACACCCTGTGACTTTTAATACACAAATTTATTGTGAATTTCCTGTCAACATATTATTGTGAATTAGTTTTTCTTATTTTATTATTGTGAATTATAATGTTTATAAATAATTTAAATTAAAACTTGAAAGAAATGTTAACTAAAAAAACAATTTATCATTTTCATCACAACCAGCCCATTGTGCATTTGTTTGATTTTATTTTGTGGTTGCCATGTCTGTTTTCAATTTCTCTATTTATTTTTATTGTCGCACTTGTGTTTGTTCGCCTTTTTTGTTACCATTTTTGTGGTTTATTCAAATATTTTAAATATTTAAATTAAAAAAATTTAACAAAAAACCAACAAAAACATCTAAACGACTATAAAATACAACAAAACGATAAATAATATTGACATTTTTGTACACAAAAAAAGAAAGAAATAAACGTATTGTTGTTACTGTTGTTGATACTTTCTTGTATACAACAAATATTTAATAAATTTATTGTTTCATTTATTCATTTATTTATTTCTATTTATTTGTTTGATGGCTGAAACGTGTAAATTAAGTTCAAATAACAACATTTTTTGGGGGGATAAATTTTTATTTATTTCCAAAAAACCTGAACAAATTTTCAATTATTAAAAATTCATTAAAATAGGAAAAATTGTTACAAGTAAAACAGAAAATTTGATAAAAAAGAGATGACGAAATATAGAAAAAAGAAGAAAAATTTAATTTTTGTCTCTTGTCAGCAAGAGATTTTCTATTAGAAAATGTCTCTTAGTCAGCAAGAGATTTTCTATTAGAAAATGTCTCTTAGTCAGCAAGAGATTTTCTATTTGAAAATGTCTCTTAGTCAGCAAGAGATTTTCTATAAGAAAATTTCTCTTAGTCAGCAAGAGATTTTCTATAAGAAAATTTCTCTTAGTCAGCAAGAGATTTTCTATTAGAAAATGTCTCTTAGTCAGCAAGAGATTTTCTATTAGAAAATGTCTCTTAGTCAGCAAGAGATTTTCTATTAGAAAATGTCTCTTAGTCAGCAAGAGATTTTCTATTTGAAAATGTCTCTTAGTCAGCAAGAGATTTTCTATTAGAAAATGTCTCTTAGTCAGCAAGAGATTTTCTATTAGAAAATGTCTCTTAGTCAGCAAGAGATTTTCTATTAGAAAATGTCTCTTAGTCAGCAAGAGATTTTCTATTAGAAAATGTCTCTTAGTCAGCAAGAGATTTTCTATAACAAAATTTCTCTTAGTCAGCAAGAGATTTTCTATAAGAAAATGTCTCTTAGTCAGCAAGAGATTTTCTATAAGAAAATTTCTCTTAGTCAGCAAGAGATTTTCTATAAGAAAATTTCTCTTAGTCAACAAGAGATTTTCTATAAGAAAATTTCTCTTAGTCAGCAAGAGATTTTCTATTAGAAAATGTCTCTTTGTCAGCAAGAGATTTTCTATAAGAAAATGTCTCTTTGTCAGCAAGAGATTTTCTATAAGAAAATGTCTCTTTGTCAGCAAGAGATTTTCTATAAGAAAATGTCTCTTTGTCAGCAAGAGATTTTCTATAAGAAAATGTCTCTTTGTCAGCAAGAGATTTTCTATAAGAAAATGTCTCTTAGTCAGCAAGAGATTTTCTATAAGAAAATGTCTCTTAGTCAGCAAGAGATTTTCTATAAGAAAATTTCTCTTAGTCAGCAAGAGATTTTCTATAAGAAAATTTCTCTTAGTCAGCAAGAGATTTTCTATTAGAAAATGTCTCTTAGTCAGCAAGAGATTTTCTATTTGAAAATGTCTCTTAGTCAGCAAGAGATTTTCTATAAGAAAATTTCTCTTAGTCAGCAAGAGATTTTCTATTAGAAAATGTCTCTTTGTCAGCAAGAGATTTTTTATTAGAAAATGTCTCTTTGTCAGCAAGAGATTTTCTATTAGAAAATGTCTCTTAGTCAGCAAGAGATTTTCTATTAGAAAATGTCTCTTAGTCAGCAAGAGATTTTCTATTTGAAAATGTCTCTTAGTCAGCAAGAGATTTTCTATTAGAAAATGTCTCTTTGTCAGCAAGAGATTTTCTATAAGAAAATGTCTCTTTGTCAGCAAGAGATTTTCTATAAGAAAATGTCTCTTAGTCAGCAAGAGATTTTCTATAAGAAAATGTCTCTTAGTCAGCAAGAGATTTTCTATAAGAAAATTTCTCTTAGTCAGCAAGAGATTTTCTATAAGAAAATTTCTCTTAGTCAGCAAGAGATTTTCTATAAGAAAATTTCTCTTAGTCAGCAAGAGATTTTCTATAAGAAAATTTCTCTTAGTCAGCAAGAGATTTTCTATAAGAAAATTTCTCTTTGTCAGCAAGAGATTTTCTATTAGAAAATGTCTCTTTGTCAGCAAGAGATTTTCTATAAGAAAATTTCTCTTAGTCAGCAAGAGATTTTCTATAAGAAAATGTCTCTTTGTCAGCAAGAGATTTTCTATTAGAAAATGTCTCGTAGTCAGCAAGAGATTTTCTATTAGAAAATGTCTCTTTGTCAGCAAGAGATTTTCTATAAGAAAATGTCTCTTAGTCAGCAAGAGATTTTCTATAAGAAAATTTCTCTTAGTCAGCAAGAGATTTTCTATAAGAAAATTTCTCTTAGTAAGCAAGAGATTTTCTATAAGAAAATTTCTCTTAGTCAGCAAGAGATTTTCTATAAGAAAATTTCTCTTAGTCAGCAAGAGATTTTCTATAAGAAAATTTCTCTTAGTCAGCAAGAGATTTTCTATAAGAAAATTTCTCTTAGTCAGCAAGAGATTTTCTATAAGAAAATTTCTCTTAGTCAGCAAGAGATTTTCTATAAGAAAATTTCTCTTAGTCAGCAAGAGATTTTCTATAAGAAAATTTCTCTTAGTCAGCAAGAGATTTTCTATAAGAAAATGTCTCTTAGTCAGCAAGAGATTTTCTATAAGAAAATGTCTCTTAGTCAGTAAGAGATTTTCTATTAGAAAATGTCTCTTAGTCAGCAAGAGAAAATGTCTCTTATGCGGCAAGAGATTTTCTATTAGAAAATGTCTCTTATGCGGCAAGAGATTTTCTATTAGAAAATGTCTCTTTGTCAGCAAGAGATTTTTCTATTAGAAAATGTCTCTTAGTCAGCAAGAGATTTTCTATTAGAAAATGTCTCTTAGTCAGCAAGAGATTTTCTATTAGAAAATGTCTCTTAGTCAGCAAGAGATTTTCTATTAGAAAATGTCTCTTAGTCAGCAAGAGATTTTCTATTAGAAAATGTCTCTTAGTCAGCAAGAGATTTTCTGAAAAAAATTGTTTGTAGAAAATATCTCTTCTTTTTTTAAGAAATTTTCTATTAAAAATTTCTATGGGAAATTTCACTTGTTTATTATAAATTTTAAAAAAATCGTTTGTTCTCTTTATTCTAAACTTAAAGCCCTCATTCTCATCTTCATGCTGAAGATTTTGAAAATTCTAATAATCATTTTTCTCGCAATAATTTAAGCTGCTAAATGTCTTAATAGTTCTTGACTGAAAATACATAAAAATTATATATGACAAAATTTTCCCATCTTCCTTCGTATTATAATTAAAAAAAAAGTATTTTCTCAAGCGTAACTCTTGTGTCCTTAAGCTAAAGATCCTTATTTTATGACACAATTTTGGTTGTTTTTTATTTCTTTTTTTTTTTTGCAAAAATTTTTAACATTTTCATGCTGCTGATGGTTTTTTTTTATCATAATTTTGTAACCTCATTTTTTCTTTTAATTCATTTTTCAGTTACTTTTACTTTAACTTTATATGTATTTGTGTATGTGATTACTTAGACATATATGAATATGTATTATTTTAACTGTTGTTGTTGTTGTTGTAGCTGTTATTTTATCCACTTTTTGACTTCCTTATTCCTGTAAACAATTTTCTATGCTCTAAACTACTTTAGCGTTAAGTACCCGCATTGTAATGTTGAATTATGACAACATCCCGTTATAAGAATTCAAAATCTCAAACCACATACAACCAATAGAACTCCCAACCCCCACCCATAAACATACTTATACCAACACAGTTATACATATAGAGTGTAACGTCTTGTTTTTTTTTCCTTTTCATATTAATGGGAGTAATAAAAAGAATCTGGTAAATTTTTACCACTAAATTGTTTTGGTGGTAAAAATTCCCCTGGTGTTGGAACAGGGAAATTTCATATTGCAAAAATACTTTTTATCTAACCCAATATCTATTTGTCTATGTATGTGTTTATGCTATTAAATGTTGTACTTTTAAAGTTTATTTTGTTATACACCTACAATCACACTTTTGTTTCGTTATATGGAAAACACCTCTACACCTACATTCAGTTATATCAAAAAAAAAAAAAAAAAAACTTTAAGCTTATAAAATCATCCATCCAATGCCAGGCAGCCATCCAACCATTCAGACAACCATAGTCCTTTAGATTTTGTGGCTGTTGTTGTTGTTGTTGTTGTTGGTGGATTGTTGCCTGTAAAGAAATCAGTTTCTAAATTGTTGCAGAATTTTGTTTCTCAGGTCTCTTTTATGAATTCAGTATTCGAGTGTGTGTTTATGTGTGTAAAAAAAATTGTTCAACATCATGAAATAGTGAAAATATTTTGAAGTTGACTGTTGGATATTTAAAAGGATTTCTATTATCGCTTATAGCGTCTATGTAATTTTAAACTGGGGAAAGCACAGTGGCACGACATCAACAGTCGATTGATAAGAAAACTCTCAAATCTTTATTTTTTTGCTATGAACTCTCTTAGTTCCCACTGTACCATTTTATGCTCTGGTCCAAACTCTTCCATAGAAAATTATATTTTATTTTGATTTTGAAAGTTCTTTATCTGCAACTGTGATCATTATTATTATTATTTTCATTCTTGTTGACTGTAACTTAAATACTTAGTGAATGTTTGCTAAACATTATTATTATTTTAACTCACTTTTATTATAGTTTATTTTTCTAGTTCCAACTTTAGTTTATAGTTACAGTAGCGAGATTATGAAGGAAGGAGTTTACAGTTTTAGATTTAGTTGTTGGAAAAGATGAGAGAGAGAGCAAGAACTATGGAAACAAATGATGACAAATGCAACAAGCAATAAGAGATAATAAATTATTATTAAAAACAACAATAAAAATTACTTTGCCTTTGTTATCCTTAATAAGGATGTTTTATTAGCGGTTTATTAGTTCTTTTTCTTACCGAAAAGTAGGAAATTTAATAAAGTATTTAATGGATTTAAAAAAAAAAGTTAATAAAAATATTAAATTTTATATTTCTAAATTTAAGATAATCGACCAAAAATCTCTTAAAAACAAAGAGCAATTTTCCTTAATTGAGAATTTTTCTATAGAAAAGCTCGTGATAATTGAGAGAAATTTTCTATTCTCTTGCTGTGTAAGAGACATTTTTCTATAGAAAATCTCTCTCTTGCTATGTAAGAGACATTTTTCTATAGAAAATCTCTCTCTTGCTATGTAAGAGACATTTTTCTATAGAAAATCTCTCTCTTGCTATGTAAGAGAGATTTTTCTATAGAAAATCTCTCTCTTGCTGTGTAAGAGAGATTTTTCTATAGAAAATCTCTCTCTTGCTGTGTAAGAGAGATTTTTCTATAGAAAATCTCTCTCTTGCTGTGTAAGAGAGATTTTTCTATAGAAAATCTCTCTCTTGCTGTGTAAAAGACATTTCTCTATAGAAAATCTCTCTCTTGCTGTGTAAGAGACATTTTTCTATGGAAAATCTCTTAATGAGCAACTCACAATTTATTAAATTAAAAACTTTTCATATTTTTTTCCACATTTTTGAAATTTAATAAATTTTATTGAAATTTATTTAATCATTTTTTATTAACATTTAAAACATGATTTTTAACACATAAAACATTTCCGTAAAATTAAAAAAAAAAATAGAAACATCAAAATTAATTTAAAAACATTTTTATATTAAAATAATAAAATAGCAACAACAACAATAACAATAACAAATAATAAATTGACAAATCATAAATTGCAGTAATAAACATTTTTTATATCAAATGAAATGAAAGAAAGAAAAAAATAAAAATGAAACATAAAATTCAATACCACAGAAAACAATTGATTTCAAGTCTTTTAGCAGCTGCTGTGAGAGTGATACGATGAAAATAACAGAAATAAGTAATAAATATTTTGTATACCCTTCACCATCACAAGTGGTGAAGACAGTGCAATAATTTTGTCATTTTGTGTGTAACGTTAAAAGGGAATCATCTCAGACCCCATAATTTCTGCATCAAATTAAAATCTGAGTCGATTCAGCTCTGTTCGTTCGTCTGTCCGTCTGTCTGTTGTTGGCACACTTACAACCACCATAATTGACACAGCTTAATGAAATTTGGCCTTAGTATTTCTAATAGTCCTGAGAAGTTTCCTATTTAAAATTAGCAATATCGGTTTATTATATTAAGAGATATAAACCGATATCTGAGACAACCTCTAAATTCACGCAAAGATCTTTTGTTAAATTGTTAATTGTTAATCGACAAATTAGACTGAAATTTCATAGCACTAAAATACATATACATCATTACCATTCTAAAAATGATCAAAATCGGTTCAGTAGAAAAAAGTTATAGCCAAGAATATAACTAATTTTATGACTCATTAAGTGTTCCTGTGTTATATATAAGAAAAACTTTTATATATTCTTTACGGTTGCGACTGTATGTGTGAGTGTGTTTGTACGAAACATAACGTAGTTACTTCGCATTTGTGGTTGAGGGTATTTAAGAATCGGCATGGCCGCATTCTTGTTTTTAAATGAAAACAAAAGCTTTCAAAAAAATTATAATTTCTATTGGTTGGCAACACAAAAAAAGTAAAAAAATAAAAAAATTAAAATAAAATAATTATCACCAGTTCTAGATAAAATAAAAACTACAAAAACAAACTAAATAATTATCTGTATCAGGCCTTTGGGAATTTTAAATAAAAATCTGAAAATGCACTTAAAATAATTAACAATTAGATTTTCTATTTTCCATGTCGAAACGCTCTACAACTTTTTTTATAAAATTTCAAAATATCGATTGCAACATTTGTTTTTGCAACAATTGTCTTTCACCAGCAGCAACAAAGTGACTATAAATTGTCGCCCCTTAAAAACTGAAATTTTGTTCATTTTTTTTTTGCATTGAAATTGCAAAAGTTTATAAAATTGTGCATTAAAATGCATTTTATAATAAAATTTTATATAAAATATTTAAATGAATTTGATACTTAAATGGCCAAAGTTTGTTAACAATTAAATTTGTATGCGTATAAGTGTGTGTATATGTGTGTATGTGTTTATTTCTATAACAGTTTGTTTGCAAAATTTTAATTTTCTGTGGCATTTTAATTTGATATTGGAAAAATTCCCCAGGCATAATACACTTTCTCCAACAACAAATTTCAAAAAGAGACCAAGAAAAAAATTTTATTATTAATTAAAATTGTTTAGAATTTTCTTTTAAATTAAGAGAAAATTTCTCAGTAAAAAGAGAAAATGTCTATTGAATGAAGAGAATCTTTTTAAAGAAAATCTCATAAGAACTTTCTTTCTAAATCTCTTGTAAAATCTCTTTGCAAGCAAAGAGACATTTTCTATAGAAAAGAGAAATGTCTCTTTGCAAGCAAAGGAGACATTTTCTATAGAAAAGAGAAATGTCTCTTTGCAAGCAAAGAGACATTTTCTATAGCAAAGGAGACATTTTCTATAGAAAATCTCTTTGCAAGCAAAGGAGACATTTTCTATAGAAAATCTCTCTTTGCAAGCAAAGGAGACATTTTCTATAGAAAATCTCTCTTTGCAAGCAAAGGAGACATTTTCTATAGAAAATCTCTCTTTGCAAGCAAAGGAGACATTTTCTATAGAAAATCTCTCTTTGCAAGCAAAGGAGACATTTTCTATAGAAAATCTCTCTTTGCAAGCAAAGGAGACATTTTCTATAGAAAATCTCTCTTTGCAAGCAAAGGAGACATTTTCTATAGAAAATCTCTCTTTGCAAGCAAAGGAGACATTTTCTATAGAAAATCTCTCTTTGCAAGCAAAGGAGACATTTTCTATAGAAAATCTCTCTTTGCAAGCAAAGGAGACATTTTCTATAGAAAATCTCTCTTTGCAAGCAAAGGAGACATTTTCTATAGAAAATCTCTCTTTGCAAGCAAAGGAGACATTTTCTATAGAAAATCTCTCTTTGCAAGCAAAGGAGACATTTTCTATAGAAAATCTCTCTTTGCAAGCAAAGGAGACATTTTCTATAGAAAATCTCTCTTTGCAAGCAAAGGAGACATTTTCTATAGAAAATCTCTCTTTGCAAGCAAAGGAGACATTTTCTATAGAAAATCTCTCTTTGCAAGCAAAGGAGACATTTTCTATAGAAAATCTCTCTTTGCAAGCAAAGGAGACATTTTCTATAGAAAATCTCTCTTTGCAAGCAAAGGAGACATTTTCTATAGAAAATCTCTCTTTGCAAGCAAAGGAGACATTTTCTATAGAAAATCTCTCTTGCAAGCAAAGGAGACATTTTCTATAGAAAATCTCTCTTTGCAAGCAAAGGAGACATTTTCTATAGAAAATCTCTCTTTGCAAGCAAAGGAGACATTTTCTATAGAAAATCTCTCTTTGCAAGCAAAGGAGACATTTTCTATAGAAAATCTCTCTTTGCAAGCAAAGGAGACATTTTCTATAGAAAATCTCTCTTTGCAAGCAAAGGAGACATTTTCTATAGAAAATCTCCTTGCAATCAATATTAATCAAGAGAAATTCTCTATAGAGGTTTTTGATTTCAAATAAACTTTATATCGATTTGTTTTTGGCAACTGTGTTTTTTAATGTCATGATGTTTTTTATGTTTTTTTCTTTTCTAAAAATTTTATTACTCTTCTATTATGTCTCTCTCACTCTCTCGTTTTATTTTGTTTTTAAGATAAAATTACACTTGAGGAAATGATAAAATAATGTAAATTAATTTAGTTGAGTCCTGCTGCTATTTTTTTTTTTTTTTTTTTGTTCAAAAGGAAGTAATTTTCCCCATATTCTTTTAAAGAGATGATGAAGAGCAAAGAGGAGTTAAGGAAAATGTATGTCTGAATATATGTCACCCACATAAAAAGGCATTTACTAAACGTTTCTTCCGTTCCTGGTATTTAGCTTTGCATGTGTGTATGTGTGTGTGTGTATATGTGTGAGTGTGTTGTATTTTTATGTAATAACTTCTTTATTTATATTCATTGTTGGTTTCTATTTTCTACTCTGTGCATTATTATAATTCCCTTTTGAATGTATTTTAATGTGTTTTTATAGCAGACAACAGAAGAGAAAAAATTCCCCTAAATGCACTTAAATATTCATAAAGTACAAAACTCCTGCTTAGTTAAATACACTATAGCAAATCGTCATCATCATCTAATTTACAAAATATGGGTGCAAAAATACTACGGGACCTTTAAAAATTGGAGATAAAAAATGAAAATAAGTTTAAACTGTGAAAAATGAAATGGATTTCAGTTCTGATTTAACCTCAACACTTAGAGTTTTGTATTTAGGTTTTTTTTATACCCTACACCAACGTAGTTGGCTGAGCTATTATACGTTTGTGCTGATGTTTGTAGTATACAGGAAAATGGTGTAAGATCCACTTTTATTTAAACCGTCTTACTCAGAATCTGAGTTGATTTAACGATGTCCTTCCGTCTGTTTGGCTGGTTGTAGCTCTGGCTGTTCATGTATGCGTTGTGAACTCTATGAGTCATAATTTTTAAAATGGGCGTAAATGTCCTAAATATAAAACTAACAAAATCTTACAAAAAATTAATTATTATGATATTCTTAAACGATATACCAAATTATGCGAGGGTCGGTCCCCTACAAGATCTCTTTAAATGGCATAAATCTCACATCTTCGTTGGTATTGTAAAAATAATTGTTCAAATTAAGATAAACATAAGCAAAAATCGATATTCGAAATTATACGAGGGTCGGTGTATAATTTTTTTGAAGCTCCATTTAATTCCCCCTAAAAAAATCATTTTAAAACGCATAAATTTCACATTAATGTTTGTTTCACAATAATGTACTAAATTAGGAAATAATATTATACGAGGGTCGTTAATTAAATTTTTCTAACTAACATTAATAACCAACTTCGTGGTGTAGGGTGTTACATAGTCATGCTTGACCGACTATAACATTTCAATTTGTTTTTGTTATGCTCTCTTTTGCTTGGGCGCTATTCAATCCAGATACTTTTTCTTGTGCTTTTGCTTGTGGTGAAAGGGAATGAAAAGTGAAATAACATTATTTTTGTTCAAGTGAAAGATACTTTAACTCAATTCATTCATTCTTGTTGGCCAACAAGCGATTTAAGTGCCATTCATGGAAATCCAACATTTACGTTCATTTTACTAGAATACCCTGACAACAAGAGATGAGGGGGGGGGGGAAGGTTTAGGAGAAATATTGTAATTGGTTTTTTATTAAATATAATAATTCAGGTGAAAAATCAAAGAGCAACAATTTTTTTGTTTTCATGTTGGTGTGATTTCATGGGTTAAGGGAGTGTGACCTTATTTGAAGCTCTAATTTTGACAAACATTTTTTTTTTCAAATATTTTTTTAATTTTAATTTTAAATATCAAATTTAACTTATTTATTATTTTTTTCTTTCTCTCTTTTTTGCAGGTAATAAAGGACTTTTTATTTTCTATTATCCGTAAGTTTAAACCAACAACAACAACAACACCGACACCTTTTGTTTTATTTTTTGTTCATTTTTTTCAAAACATTTTTTTTAATTTTCAAAAAAAAATGTGTCATATTTCAAACTTGACTAAACTTTTATTTCAAATTACCACAAGTTTTCTTTCATGTTCACAACAACAACAACTCCAACAACAACAAAATAGAGCAATATATTATTTCCCATGTATATAATTTTAAAATATCACCTACACATGGACCTAAATTAACGGGTGTAAAATATTTTACCAGCTCATTTTCCTGTAAATTTTCATAACGGTCGCACAGTGTTTTAAATGAAAAATGAAATGGAAATAAATGTTTCCTTTTAGGAAACAACAAGTTGCCTTTGCCCGTCGAACCAAACAATTTTCATAAACTTTTCAAAAATATTACTTCCGAACGTCTAATGAATTTTTGCCGTTCGGAATTAGAAATAAAATTTCACATAGTGAAAGTGGAAGTAAAATAGAGTTAAAGTTTTGAGTCTAAACTTTGTGCACGGATCGGTCCACAGGATCCCAAAGTTGGTTATCTTGGATCAAGAAAAATAATAAAGATCTTTCTTTTAGTGGATTTCGCTGGATTTCTCTTAAACTATACGATAAACTCGTATAGTTTAAGAGGTCTTGCGAAATTTTTATTCTATAGCGGGTCTAAATTTTAACCGATTTTTGTGAAATTTTGTAAAGAAAAAAATGTTAAAAATATCTTCTTAGAATTAGGAGTTATAAGCCTTTTTAATTGAATTTTAAATTTTTTTTTTTCGCCAAAAAATTAGTTTCATTAAAATCGGACTAATCTTTCGGAAGTTACAGATTTATTTCCATTTCAATTTTCATTTGAGACACAGTGGGCCGTTTATATTTTTTTGAAACAACTTCAACCACAACTATACAGCTTTTTTTCATATTTTGCTCTTAATTTATGCTGGTCATTCACTTAAAACATTCAGCCCATCAAGCCACCCACTTACCAAAATCATTCATCAAAATTCTTTACAGCTTGTCAAGCCTGTTAGTTCCGTACGTCCTTCCCTCCGTCCGTCCATCCTACCGTTTGTATGCTGTTTTATATATGGAACAGTTTTGTTATTTGTGTGTCTCTATGTGAGTGTACATGTGTGTGTGTAGCAAAGTGACAAATTGATGATGTTTAATGAAAGCTTTTTCGGTTCTACACATTTTGTTCATTCATTCACTCAGTGTGTTCTTTTTCTTAACTGGTTGACCAAACAAAAAAGGATTTTTTATGGCGCTCAAAACCCGAAAAGCAAACGATTTTACATTTAAAATATTTTTCCAGGGAAAAAAATATAGAACACCAACAACAACAACAACAAAAACAACAGCAGCAGCAACGAGTAGTCTTTATGTTAAATAAAAATACAGCGCTATTTTATGTTTAAAAATACATAATTTTACTCCTTTTGTTGATCCACTACAATAATGGTCCGTGTTTGGTGGGTGTTTCAAAATGTTAATTAAGTTCCCTTTTAGTCTGTTTGATGGTTTTTTTTTACACTTAAACAATAATTATATTGAACAAAAAATACAGGTAAAGAAATTTTTATACAAAAAAGTTCTCTTAATTCCAAAGAGATTTTTTATACAAAAATTCTCTTAACTATAAAGAGATTTTTTTAGTTTATTTATTAAGAGATTTTCTTTCAAAAATCTTCCTTATTTTTAAAGAGATTTTCCATTAAAAATGTCTATTAATTTTAAAGATATTTTCTATATCAAAATTTTCTTATTTTTAAAGAGATTTTCTGTAGAAAATTACTTTTTAAAGAGATTTTCTATAAAAAAGGAGTCTTGACAATTAAGAGATTTTCTATAAAAAAAGATTCTTTATTTGGATTATTGTAAAGAGAGAAACTTTCTCTTTCTAAAGAGATTTTACATATAAAATTAACTCTTATTTATAAAAAGATTTTCTACACACAGTTTCTCTTAATTATCAAATAATTTTTAGAGAATTATTTCTCTTATTTATAAAAAAGATTTTCAATGTAAATTTCTATTAATTCTAACCAGATTTTGCACAGAAAAGTATTATATACTTGTAGAGTATTCAAAGAGACTTCTATAAGGAATTTCCTTTCTTTATTAAGAGTTCTTTCATAGAAAAATTATTAAGAGATTTCCTTTGCTAAGAGATTTTTTATAGAAACATTTTCTTGTTTACTAGAAGATTTTCTTATGGAAAATTTCTCTTTTTGGTCAAACGATTTTAAAAGGATTTTCTCATGGCAGATTTCTGTTCTTTCTTAAGAGATTTTCTATTGAAAAGAGATTTTCTATTGAAAAATTCTTTTGTTCTAAAGGAATTTCCCTTAAAATATTTCTCTTATGCATTAGTTTGTAACGGGCAGAAATAATATTGCTACCACCACTTTCTGACTCGATTTAACGTTGTCCTTCTGACCGTGTTGTTGGCTGTCCATGTAAATATTGTGAAGAAAATACGGGTCGCTATTTTAGAGATTTCTTGATGAAACTTGGCAGGTGTAATTATTAAGACTTTATCTATTGAAATTGGTGATTATGCGTTCATTATTTCACATCGCCTAACAATGGGGTTTTAAAGTCATAAAAGTCCTAAATAAAGCGATTTTACCGAAATTTGGCACAAATAAGTGTAATGACATTCTAAAACGATGAGCCAAATTACACTCTGAAATTAAATCTGAATTGGTTAACTTTTGATAAGATAAACAAAAATCAATGTGCCAGTTTCAGACCATAATTTCCTGTAGTTCCCGTATAACGTTCACAGAAAAAAACCTTTTAAAGCGCTCAAATCCTACATAAATTTAGTATCATATTAAAAATTAAGAATATAAAATTATACGAGGGTAGTTCATTAATTTTGGCAGCTGCCATTTCGGACTTGACTTTAACTTCCTTTTTGATTTATTATGAGATTTTCTATATAAAATCAGATTTTTCATATTTTCCTAAGGAACTTTAATTTGTTTCATCAGGGATTTTCTATTGAGGGGCATTCAACAGAAAATTTATTCTTTACTAAAGAAATTTTCTATAGAAAATTTTTCTCGTTAATGAAAAGTTTCTCTATGGAATATTTTTTTTATTATTTATTTTTTAAAATAATTTTTTTCTGGAAAATTTTTGTTTCATGGTATTTTTTCCTGTGTATGAATCACTTAAAGGAACCATTAGCCTGGCAATTCACACAGGATACCTTTGTTTTTCCCTTATTTAAAAATATATACATTTTTTAATATTCATGTCATATTTTACTTTTCACTATTTTTTACAAAAATGGTTTTTCTTCTCAGAAACATATTTAAAGCCTGAAATACATTTTCTTCTTCCATTTTTTGCCAATAAAAAATCTTTTACCAAATTGAATTTTATGTTACAAAATGAGTGAAAAATTAGTGAAACAGCTCTTTCCACATTTTAATATTTCATCGCTAAACGTTTATGCGTTTCGAAGGCAAATTTACGCACATGCTGACGGTAACAATATGAAGTTATATTCGCAAATAAATATAAATTAGTCAGACATATTTCATTCATAATGTCGGTAGGACTTTAAAGAAAATTCCTTAATATTTTTATTTTCTCTCTGCATTTTCTCTTTTGAGGGAAGAGGATGATAAACATAAATTAAAAGCATTTTCCCTTAATTTACTCTAAAAATGTTAGTAATTTTCCCAATTTAAATTTAATACTTGAATAAACATTAATTTCCCTAAAATAACGTTATTAAAAGGTAAATATTTTCCTTTTGTAAATAACTAATTAGTGAAATATATTTTAGGAAAAGTTTTATCGGGAGAAAATGAGTTTTCAATAGAATTGAATTAGATAATTAATTAAGAGATAAAGTGTTTTTTTTTAGTTCTGATATTATACCATTTAAGGGTAATTAAGAGTTTAATGTTATAGAAGAAAATTGAGTTTAAAATGAAAATTATGCCACTCAAAAATGATAAGAATTTGTAAAGAAAAAACTTAATAGACTAGAGCCTCGACTTACGTCGTAATGAGGAACGTAGAAATGCGACGCAAATTGAAACACCTTTTTCCATATGACAGGAACAATAGCGTTTAAAATCAGAAAATAGAGCTATTTCGTGAGGGCATTCAAAATCTTCTTAGCAGAATATCTCTCCTTTCAATTATTAGCTTTCAGCTCAAGCTTAAACTATTCTACAGCTACTGAATCTGCGTAGGCTGATTCTTCTTTAAATGCCACATTATGCAAATTTGTTCGAGGCTTCAAAATCATCAGAATTTCCGTTTCTTCTAGATGTAATAATTTTCTAAAGGTCGGAATAATTAAAAAGAGCTTTATTTTTTATTTCGTCTTTGCTCTGTGGCATTTCTGTACTCTATTTTAACCAATAAGGGACTTCTTGTAACAATTTCAGCTTTATTTTAATTGATTTATTTTTTCCGAAAGCTCTTATTATATTAACAGCCTTTTCTCCCGATTTAATTAACAAGTTGTATTACTTCTTATTTTAAATCAAAAATTATTATTTTTCCTTTACCGTGAGTCATTTTGGCTAAACACACACTAAATTCTCTTTATTCACCACTTTTATAACAAAGAAAAGGGAATTCGCCTTATTTCACGCAATATGAAAACTTAACGTGCGATCACTGTTATCAGTTGTGCTAAAAATGTTAATCCACAATGCTGCAGTAAAAAAAAAATTAGGCGTTTCTAGCGACACAAATCGCAATCATAACCACCCCAAATTGGGGTCAAAACGACGCAAATCAGCGCAAATCGAAACCACGCAACTCGGGGCTCTAATGTATCTAAAAAATAACTTTAATTATAAACTTTTAGCTTTTAAGTGAATTTAAACTCTGAACTTTTAAATCCCCCTTTCAACTTTGTTCGCTTTCTGTAATTTATCACTTTTTCTTGCTATTCAACCTTAATTTGATTCACTTGAATGTTTGAAATTTAAATTCCCTATAAATTGCAATTTTCCTCATAATAAAGTTTAACTTAAAGATTAAAGTTAAACTTTAAACAAAAAATCTCTTTTTTTATTTCCATTTTGTTTTTAAGGTGCCTCTTCTTCTTCTTCTTTTTTTCGCTTAAGATCTAAAGTCATGAGAAATGTCTGCCATTTAACACAGAAGTTCCACGCCAACTTAGAAATGCATTTGATGGCTGGTTTAACTAAAGAAATTGTTTCCTGGCAACTTAATTTAACATGTTTTTGATTAAAAACTACAAAAGCAAAAACAACTTTTTTTCTGTTCAAACAATTTTTTTCATTCAATTTGATTAAAACATTGAAATAAATTTCGGGTCGTTAGTTCTTTACTTAAAGAGATATTTCTCCCTTTTTACTTTATTTTCCTGTGTCCTCTTTTTGGAAGTTAATAAGTTAAGCACAAACTCATCCACACGCTCAAGAACAGCTGCCTTAACAAAAGCCAGAGCGAGAAAAAAAGATTTACAATAAATTTTTAAAATAAAACCATCTCGTACCACAACTTCCATTTCATGTCTCATCCATCAAAATTTCTTTTGTAGTCAAACAACTCGTTTCTTTTTCTTTTTCTTAACTTTCAGGTTGTTTCTTGTATTTTTGGGAAACTTTAAAGTCATAAAGACTTTAAGAAAATTTTATATAAAATTAAAGAAACTAATAAATCTCTTGATATTTAAGAGAAAATTGCTAAATAAATAAGAGAAACTTATGGACATTTTCTATAGAAAATCTCTTTAGAATTAAGAGACATTTTCTATGGAAAATCTCTTTAGAATTAAGAGAAATTTTCTATAGAAAATCTCTTTAGAATTAAGAGACATTTTCTATAAAAAATCTCTTTAGAATTAAGAGACATTTTCTATAGAAAATCTCTTTAGAATTAAGAGAAATTTTCTATAGAAAATCTCTTTAGAATTAAGAGAAATTTTCTATAGAAAATCTCTTTAGAATTAAGAGAAATTTTCTATAGAAAATCTCTTTAGAATTAAGAGAAATTTTCTATAGAAAATCTCTTTAGAATTAAGAGAAATTTTCTATAGAAAATCTCTTTAGAATTAAGAGAAATTTTCTATAGAAAATCTCTTTAGAATTAAGAGAAATTTTCTATAGAAAATCTCTTTAGAATTAAGAGAAATTTTCTATAGAAAATCTCTTTAGAATTAAGAGAAATTTTCTATAGAAAATCTCTTTAGAATTAAGAGAAATTTTCTATAGAAAATCTCTTTAGAATTAAGAGAAATTTTCTATAGAAAATCTCTTTAGAATTAAGAGAAATTTTCTATAGAAAATCTCTTTAGAATTAAGAGAAATTTTCTATAGAAAATCTCTTTAGAATTAAGAGAAATTTTCTATAGAAAATCTCTTTAGAATTAAGAGAAATTTTCTATAGAAAATCTCTTTAGAATTAAGAGAAATTTTCTATAGAAAATCTCTTTAGAATTAAGAGAAATTTTCTATAGAAAATCTCTTTAGAATTAAGAGAAATTTTCTATAGAAAATCTCTTTAGAATAAAGAGAAATTTTCTATAGAAAATCTCTTTAGAATAAAGTGACATTTTCTATAGAAAATCTCTTAAGAACTAAGAAAAAGTGTAGTTTTCTATAAAAATTCTCTTGATAATTAAGAGACGATAATTCGTAGACAGTTTATAAAAAAGTCTCTTGAAATTTAAGAGACATATTCTAAGGAAAATCTTTTTAGAATCAGGGAATTTATTTGTTACTAAAATCAAGAAAAATTTTAAATGTAAAGAGAAAATATTTTGAAAGAGTGAATTTTTTATTTTATTTCTCTGTATAATTTGTTTTTCTTTAGGCACCGCTTATTTTTTCGGCGTTCGCTGGTTGTTATTGTCTTTTTTTTTTGCTGTTCCTTAAAATTCGGCTGCTGTTGTTGTATCTTTTGTAAAGTTATTAAAATGTTATTTCCTGATTATTTGTGACTACACTGTATTTGTGGGCTCAGTCTATAGACAGCTTATTTGATAATACTCATCCCAATTTTTTTCTTGTATTTTTTTTTTAATTTTATTTAAATATTTGAAAATATTCTTCTTCGTCTTCGTGTTATTTCGTTTTTATTTCTTTTTTTGTAGCCTTCAGACTTTAAGTTGTCATACACTGTCAAAAAAATATTAGTACAAAGTTAGATTTTTGAATCAAATAGGTTTGGGATAAACAAATTAGATTTCTTTAAGTGTATTAACATTTAAAATACTTATGGAGATGATATTAACACACATTTTAAGTGGGTATTTTGGTTTTTTTTTATGCTTTTTTGAGCAACATTTTCAGTTGTTGCTGATGATGATGACATTTTGATTGAGTATCTCAATGAACCCAGATTTTGTTTTGTCTTCGTTAAACATTTAATTCAAATAATTGCAACTGGTTTGGCTGTATTTTTGTCTGTCTGTCCGTCTGTAGAGTTTTGATATTTACCATCAACGTTTGAAGACTTCAACGACTTTAATTTTATAAAATCTTTTATGTAACTGTAAATTGTAGATATATAATTTTTGTTGTTGCTGTAATTGCTTAACCACTAAATTTATTATTTAGTTTGTTTGCCCACTTTTTTCATCCATAATCAACGTCATCATCCTCGTCATTATCATCATCATCAGCATCTTTACCATGTGCAATCAATAGATACTTGTTGGAGTCTTCAAAACTAAATGAATGAATGAATGAAACGAAAGATGCGATACAAGAAACTGAATATAGAAAATACACAAACAAATCGCAAAACATGAATTTTTGTAACTTAAGGCGGCAATAAAATTTATATGAATATCTGCCTGAGTATAGAAGAGAGAGTATCTTTCAGATACAATATTTATTCAGTGTGTATTTGTATTACTGGTTTTAATGTTTTGGTGCACATACTTGCGCCAAAAAAAACAACAACAAAAATGTAATATGTACAAGTATAAACATCTTCAATGCCAAGTTTATATCAATAATTACTTGGAATTGCTTGATGTGTGTATTTAATGGATACAAACTTAATAGTGAGAAGATACAAATTTATCTGTAAGAGTAAAACTGCTTTTTGGTATTAATTGTGTTTATGTAATTAGTTTCAATATAATTTGAATTTAAGAGCTCACAGACGTGTTTATGGTAAAATAATTTTATTAAATTTATCTTTTATTCAATTAAACTTGACTTGATAAAATATGTGAACGATATTAATGGATTTTTATAATATTTGAAATAAAAAAAGTGTTTAATTTTTGTTGATAATGAAGTGAAATTTCCTATACATAAAGAACAAGATAAATTTTGTATAGAAAAATTCTTAAAATATAAGAACCATAATGTTTTGATAAACAAGAGACATTTTTTACAGAAAACCTTTTTGTAATCCAGAGATATTTCCTATAGAAAATCTCTTTGTCATCAAGAGATGATTTTCTATAGAAAATCTCTTTTTGTCATCAAGATATGATTTTCTATAGAAAATCTCTTTTTGTCATCAAGAGATGATTTTCTATAGAAAATCTCTTTTTGTCATCAAGAGATGATTTTCTATAGAAAATCTCTTTTTGTCATCAAGAGGTGATTTTCTATAGAAAATCTCTTTTTGTCATCAAGAGGTGATTTTCTATAGAAAATCTCTTTTTGTCATCAAGAGGTGATTTTCTATAGAAAATCTCTTTTTGTCATCAAGAGGTGATTTTCTATAGAAAATCTCTTTTTGTCATCAAGAGATGATTTTCTATAGAAAATCTCTTTTTGTCATCAAGAGATGATTTTCTTTTCAGTTCACTTTTTACTTTATTTTTTCCTTCTTACCTTCATGCTGAATTAACTCTCTTTTCTCACCATTTTATATTCCCTCAAATTGTGGTTTTAATATGTAAATCTAAATTGAAATTCTCTTGAGCATTTCTTTGTGAAATCGACACAAATGTAAATAAATTATATTGACTGGAATGAACAATAAATCGATGCTTAAGTGTCAAATTAGCACACGTTCTCGTGATTATTTGTTTGTCAATTCAGGTGTGAGAAATTTCATTTTAAAATGCACTTTTAAATAACATCATTATTATCATCATTATCATCATCATTAGTAGCACCATCAACAACAATAACAACATAATTAAATTAAATACTTTATTTGTCAATATTTAAATGACAACTTAATAAACTACGAATAAAATTCATTTAAGTTCTTTTTTTCATTAATAAACTCACAAACTGCATTTTCGGTTTGTTTGTCATTATTTTTATAATTTTTTTAATTTTAAAATCAAGTTTTAAGGTCATTAACCTGCACAGTATTATTTATTATATTTTTTGTTGTCTTGTTTGTTGTCCAAAGAAAGATGAACAAATAAAGTCAAAATAATAAAAATTATTAAAATTGAAAAACAACAAACAAACCAACAAACATACCAAATGACTCGTTTTTTTCAACAGTTTTTTTTTTCATTCATTTAAATTTAATTTTAATTTTTATTCTCCAAAAAATGTTTAAATACAGAAAAGGAATTTAAGCAAATATGCTGGCACAAACGAGAAATATGACTATTTTATGGTAGACAGAAATTGGGGAAAACGACTGAAAATAAATCAATTAAAATAATTGTACTTTCATTTTATGCTTTTAAGAATCTTGTTTTCTTCTCTTTTACGAAGGTTTTAATAAGTAACAAATTATTATTTAATGCGAGGGTGGATTTCTTTACAATTTATTTTTTATTTTATGGTCACTTTGTTTTGCTTTCTTTTAAAAAGACTTTAATGATCAAAATCATATAATTACAAGACCTGTTCGTATTTAATGTAGGTTTACTTAAAATACTGGTATGAGAATAAAAATTTGTCATTAATTATTTCTAAAATTTATATAGAGATTTTCTATAGAAAATATCTCTTGATTACAAAGAGATTTTCTATAGAAAATATCTTTTAATTACAAAGAGATTTTCTATAGAAAATCTCTCTTGATTACAAAGAGATTTTCTATAGAAAATATCTCTTGATTACAAAAATTTTCTATAGAAAATCTCTCTTGATTACAAAGAGATTTTCTATAGAAAATCTCTCTTGATTGCAAAGAGATTTTCTATAGAAAATCTCTCTTGATTACAAAGAGATTTTCTATAGAAAATCTCTCTTGATTGCAAAGAGATTTTCTATAGAAAATCTCTCTTGATTGCAAAGAGATTTTCTATAGAAAATCTCTCTTGATTGCAAAGAGATTTTCTATAGAAAATCTCTCTTGATTACAAAGAGATTTTCTATAGAAAATCTCTCTTGATTACAAAGAGATTTTCTGTAGAAAATCTCTCTTGATTGCAAAGAGATTTTCTATAGAAAATCTCTCTTGATTACAAAGAGATTTTCTATAGAAAATTCAGAGAGATTTTTATAAATTTTTGTGATTCAATAAAGATTTTTAATAAAATATTTTTTTATATTGAATGAAAAAAATCTTTTGCTTGTCATGAATGATTAAAATGTATGTCAATTATAATTTTGACATTATTTTGTTATTTTTATTTTCTTAAATAAATTTTAATTATGGCAAACATTTCGTATATTTTTTTCTTTGTTTCTTTGTAAATGTTTCTCTCTGTTGATGAATAATTGTTGACCTTATAAAGAAGGTACCACATTTTTTCGTTGATTTCTTTTAATTAATTTGTTTCATACAGGTTTATTAAAAGTTTAATTATTTTTGTTTTAATGCTAAAAATCTTAAACTTAACATAATTTTTATTTTGAAAATGACTTTAATTTATTTTTTGGTCAAGTTCATGATGCTGTTTTTGGAATTTTTATTATAAATTAAGTTTTTGTCATTTTCAGTTGTAGTGACCATCTTTTAAACTATAATTTGAGAATCGTGCTAGATGCTCCTTTAAAATAAATTAAATATAAATTGTTTAAAATTATTTAAACTATTTATTTTTTAATAAATTAACAGTATTTTTTATTTGATTTAGAAAGTTTAATTGACAAGTTAATTTTATTATTTTGAACAGGTTTTCCTTGAAGGCTTTTTAAATAATTTTTAATTATAGAAAAATGACTTAAATTGAATTTGTGATGACTCATAAAACCTTAAGTTTACATTCACTATTTCTAGCATTTTTTACTTTTTTCAATTGGCGCTCCTTAAATTTAAGTTTTTGAATAAAGTTTTTTTGCCTTTATTTATATAAAAAAGTTTTATATTTTTAAATAAAATTTATTCTTCAAAATTTGCATAATTTATAAATAAAATCTGTTAGTTTTGTGAATTATATAATCGATAAAATTGATAAAATATTTTAAGAATATTAATTTTTATTATAAAATCAGAATATTTAAGGTTTATTTGATTTGGACCAAAATAAATTTTATTTACTGTAACTTGTATAAATTATAGGTTTTTATTATAATTAATAAAAATTTGTTTATTTTATTTGCAGGTATGTGTAGTGAAATGTCTTATCAGACCTTAAAAAGTAAGTTTTAAATTAAAATTTTTAAAGTTTTTTACAAAAAATCTCTCTTAATAACGAAGAACAAGTTTCTCTTTATAAACAACAGATAAACTCTCTTAATAAACATGAGAAATTTTCTAAAGCAAATCTTTCTTGTTAAGGCTGATTTTCTGTAGAGAATGTGAAGAGATTTTCTATAGAAAATGTTTCTTAATTGTCAAGAGATTTTCTATAGAAAATGTCTCTTAATTGTCAAGAGATTTTCTATAGAAAATGTCTCTTAATTGTCAAGAGATTTTCTATAGAAAATGTCTCTTAATTGTCAAGAGATTTTCTATAGAAAATGTCTCTTAATTGTCAAGAGATTTTCTATAGAAAATGTCTCTTAATTGTCAAGAGATTTTCTATAGAAAATGTCTCTTAATTGTCAAGAGATTTTCTATAGAAAATGTCTCTTAATTGTCAAGAGATTTTCTATAGAAAATGTCTCTTAATTGTCAAGAGATTTTCTATAGAAAATGTCTCTTAATTGTCAAGAGATTTTCTATAGAAAATGTCTCTTAATTGTCAAGAGATTTTCTATAGAAAATGTCTCTTAATTGTCAAGAGATTTTCTATAGAAAATGTCTCTTAATTGTCAAGAGATTTCTATAGAAAATGTCTCTTAATTGTCAAGAGATTTTCTATAGAAAATGTCTCTTAATTGTCAAGAGATTTTCTATAGAAAATGTCTCTTAATTGTCAAGAGATTTTCTATAGAAAATGTCTCTTAATTGTCAAGAGATTTTCTATAGAAAATGTCTCTTAATTGTCAAGAGATTTTCTATAGAAAATGTCTCTTAATTGTCAAGAGATTTTCTATAGAAAATGTCTCTTAATTGTCAAGAGATTTCTATAGAAATGTCTCTTAATTGTCAAGAGATTTTCTATAGAAAATGTCTCTTAATTGTCAAGAGATTTTCTATAGAAAATGTCTCTTAATTGTCAAGAGATTTTCTATAGAAAATGTCTCTTAATTGTCAAGAGATTTTCTATAGAAAATGTCTCTTAATTGTCAAGAGATTTTCTATAGAAAATGTCTCTTAATTGTCAAGAGATTTTCTATAGAAAATGTCTCTTAATTGTCAAGAGATTTTCTATAGAAAATGTCTCTTAATTGTCAAGAGATTTTCTATAGAAAATGTCTCTTAATTGTCAAGAGATTTTCTATAGAAAATGTCTCTTAATTGTCAAGAGATTTTCTATAGAAAATGTCTCTTAATTGTCAAGAGATTTTCTATAGAAAATGTCTCTTAATTGTCAAGAGATTTTCTATAGAAAATGTCTCTTAATTGTCAAGAAGATTTTCCTATAGAAAATGTCTCTTAATTGTCAAGAGATTTTCTATAGAAAATGTCTCTTAATTGTCAAGAGATTTTCTATAGAAAATGTCTCTTAATTGTCAAGAGATTTTCTATAGAAAATGTCTCTTAATTGTCAAGAGATTTCTATAGAAAATGTCTCTTAATTGTCAAGAGATTTTCTATAGAAAATGTCTCTTAATTGTCGAGAGATTTTCTATAGAAAATGTCTCTTAATTGTCGAGAGATTTTCTATAGAAAATGTCTCTTAATTGTCAGAGATTTTCTATAGAAAATGTCTCTTAATTGTCAAGAGATTTTCTATAGAAAATGTCTCTTAATTGTCAAGAGATTTTCTATAGAAAATGTCTCTTAATTGTCAAGAGATTTTCTATAGAAAATGTCTCTTAATTGTCAAGAGATTTTCTATAGAAAATGTCTCTTAATTGTCAAGAGATTTTCTATAGAAAATGTCTCTTAATTGTCAAGAGATTTTCTATAGAAAATGTCTCTTAATTGTCAAGAGATTTTCTATAGAAAATGTCTCTTAATTGTCAAGGGATTTTCTATAGAAAATGTCTCTTAATTGTCAAGAGATTTTCTATAGAAAATGTCTCTTAATTGTCAAGAGATTTTCTATAGAAAATGTCTCTTAATTGTCAAGAGATTTTCTATAGAAAATGTCTCTTAATTGTCAAGAGATTTTCTATAGAAAATGTCTCTTAATTGTCAAGAGATTTTCTATAGAAAATGTCTCTTAATTGTCAAGAGATTTTCTATAGAAAATGTCTCTTAATTGTCAAGAGATTTTCTATAGAAAATGTCTCTTAATTGTCAAGAGATTTTCTATAGAAAATGTCTCTTAATTGTCAAGAGATTTTCTATAGAAATGTCTCTTAATTGTCAAGAGATTTTCTATAGAAAATGTCTCTTAATTGTCAAGAGATTTTCTATAGAAAATGTCTTTTAATTGTCAAGAGATTTTCTATAGAAAATGTCTCTTAATTGTCAAGAGATTTTCTATAGAAAATATCTCTTAGTTATGAAGAGATTTTCTATAGAAAATATCTCTTAGTTATGAAGAGATTTTCTATAGAAAATATCTCTTAGTTATGAAGAGATTTTCTATAGAAAATATCTCTTAGTTATGAAGAGATTTTCTATAGAAAATATCTCTTAATTATGAAGAGATTTTCTATAGAAAATATCTCTCAATTATGAAGAGATTTTCTATAGAAAATATCTCTTAATTATGAAGAGATTTTCTATAGAAAATGAACCTTTTTGATAAAAAAATAATATTTAACATATTAAGAGAAGGATTTTACTTTTTCTCTAACCCAATTAAAAGCTTTTTTGCTGCATTTACCTGGAATCATACATTTAATTAAAATTTATCTACAAATATTGTACTTATATTTCGAAAAAATATATTTTCAATACTTTAATTACAAATATCTGTCTGCCGGTTTTACATCAATCGTTTTATATTAAAATTATAGACTTTTTGTTGTTGCTGTTGTTGTTATTGTTAGACATATTAATGTTTAATGCAACACATTTCTTGTTTTTTATCTGTCTGTTACTTTTTACCTTTTTAATTTAAAATGATTCGAAATGTAAAAATAAAATATATAATTTATTTAAGTATATAATTTAGCATTATTTTACTCAATTTACAACTGCATTTTTACATGTTTTTCATTAGTCTCCCTTCCTCGCTCTCTTAAATAACTTTAAGCGAAAAAACAACAACAAGTTATCTGGAGAAGAAAAAAATGGAAAAAGAAATAAGAATAAAATATAAAAATGAGCTGCAAAAAATAAATAAATAAAAATAAAAAAATCCTTTATTTGTCATGCACTCATTTATTCATTCTTTCATCCTGTGAAATTTGTTGTGTGTATTTTACACTTTACTGATGTTATTGCTGCTGCTGCTGTTGGATGTTATTTACTTGTCTGCATGTCGGCACATTTGTTTTGCTATTTTATTTAACCCCTTCCATTCTTCGGCTCTTGGTTACGAGGGTAGTTATTTGCCAAAAGTGTGCATCTTGCAGAAAAGTGTGCGTTTTCATAGAAAAGTGTAGCTTTTTTATAGAAAAGTGTACTTTTTTATAGAAAAGTGTACTTTTTATAGAAAAGTGTACTTTTTTATAGAAAAGTGTACTTTTTATAGAAAAGTGTACTTTTTTATAGAAAAGTGTACTTTTTTATAGAAAAGTGTACTTTTTTTATAGAAAAGTGTACTTTTTTATAGAAAAGTGTACTTTTTTATAGAAAAGTGTACTTTTTTATAGAAAAGTGTACTTTTTTATAGAAAAGTGTACTTTTTATAGAAAAGTGTACTTTTTATAGAAAAGTGTACTTTTTTATAGAAAAAGTGTACTTTTTTATAGAAAAGTGTACTTTTTTATAGAAAAGTATACTTTTTATAGAAAAGTGTACTTTTTTTATAGAAAAGTGTACTTTTTTATAGAAAAGTGTACTTTTTTATAGAAAAGTGTACTTTTTTATAGAAAAGTGTACTTTTTTATAGAAAAGTGTACTTTTTTATAGAAAAGTGTACTTTTTATAGAAAAAGTGTACTTTTTTATAGAAAAGTATACTTTTTTTATAGAAAAGTATACTTTTTTATAGAAAAGTGTACTTTTTTATAGAAAGTGTACTTTTTTATAGAAAAGTGTACTTTTTATAGAAAAGTGTACTTTTTTATAGAAAAGTGTACTTTTTTATAGAAAAGTGTACTTTTTTTATAGAAAATATTTATTTTGTAGAAAAGTGTTATGCACCTTTTCATAAAGAAGTGCACGAAAAATTAGTAGTGCACCTTTTCACAAAAAAGTGCACTTTTTTTAAAGAATTATTTGTAAATATTATAAAAAATATTAATTCATTTTTTCTGATAAAACCTTTTCAGAGAAAATTTATTTAAATGCGAGGTTTTTCATAGAAAATTGCTTTTCATAGAAAATAGAATTTTTAATTCCACTTTTTTCGCAGAAAATTGCACTTTTTTTATGGAAAGTTAAACTTTTTATATAAAATAGTTTTTCTTCATAAAAATTTCCTTTCTCTCTTCGGCTTCCAATTTTAGTTATTTTCTAATGAAATTGTCATAATTTTTCTAAGTGTACAAATCTGATAAAAATGCATGAGTATAAACATTTATAAGATGCTATAAAAATGGAAAAAAGTTTTTTTTTAGTTTTTCTCCATTTTTTTCTATTTATTTTGGACAGACCATTTTGTATATTTTTCGTATATTTTAAGTTATTTTTTGCGTTATTTTTACTTTCAGTAGCTCCTTTTTTTGCGAAAATGTAAATAATTGCCTTAACTAAAGTGTCATTGCCTGTTATGTTGTTGTTTTAATTTTTTGTTGAAAATTGAAATTGAAGTTGTTGTTATGGTGTATTTTTTTTTTAACAAAAAAGTTTTTATTTTTGTAATATTTTCCCTCAATTTTATAGAGAGAAATGAAGATGAGTAGAAAGAAGTGCGCTCAGTGCATCAACATCATTTAATTGAATTTAAATGGTGTCACCCTTTAATTTTGGTCTGTAGAAAACATTTTTTTCATCAATAAATTCTGATGAGAATGATCCATTGAGGGCAAATGTGGGAGGGTTGTTATGTTTTGTAAATATTAAGAGGGAAAAATATTTATTTGTTTCTCTTTTAAGGGAAAATGTATTTTGGGATTTAAATTGAAAAGAAAATTTCATTTAACGTTTAAATATTTTTTTGGAAGAAAATGATTTTTTTAAGTCGGGAAATTTCTGGTTCAACCTAAAGTTCTTTACTTTTCAACAAAACTAAAAGAGCGAGATAAATACTTTTGTTGAAAATGAATAGTTTCGGAAAGAAAACCCGTGAAAGATCGGGAAATTGGATAATTCACAGATGATATTCAATTTTCTGCTTTTTTTATACTTTTTCCTCTTAAATCGAAACGCTTTAGAAAGGCTTTAAATTAATAGGTTTCCTTCTAAAAAAAAGGTGGCAATATTTTTTCTATGATGAAATTATTTTAATTTTATTTTAATTTAATGGTTTTAAAAGAAAACTCGGGGCAAAAATCTGCCCTGTCAATTTTAAAGAAAATTTAATTTTTTTTCAATTTCTTAAATCGCATAACCGGCTGAAAGACCTGAAAACAAACAGTCGCTTTCAATGAAAAAATTAAAATTTTAGACATGTTTAATGAATATTGGGATTTTTAGGTATTTTTATGTGGAAAAGTGGGAATCTCTTTGTAATTACTGGTTTAGGAAGACTTGCTATTTCTTCAA
>CM047912.1:0-15999 GCA_004302925.2 Cochliomyia hominivorax
CATCAATTATAAAATAATATATTTAAATAATTAAAATTTATACTTTATTAAAATATTAAAAAAAAGTAATTAATTAAATAAATATTTTTAAAATTTTTAATTTTATCAAAAATTCAATTAATTAAATAAAATCCAGTATATAATAATAATATAAATTAAACTTAAAATCTAAATATAATACACAAAAATCATAATTATTAAATATTAAATTCTTTATAACATAATTAAAATTAATAATTTAATTATAATTATAAAGTATATAATTTATCATTATTATAATATTTAAATAACAAAAATTAATTTTTAATGTAAAAATTAAATAAATAATTAAAATTTGGTAATACCTCCCATAATAATAAATTTCAATGAAAATTAATAAATTCCAATGAAAATTAATACATTAAATTTATATTATAATAAATAAACCCCTATATTTATTTAATAAAATAAATAATTAAATATATAAATAATATATATATAATATATTTAATTAGCTAATAATATAAAATAGTAAAAAATTTATAATAAATTTATAAATTTTTTTTTTTTTTTTTTTTTTTTATATAATTAAATTATTGATTATATAATAAATTCTTATTAATTAAATTAAATATATAATTCATCTATATATACCTCTCCATTTTTATATTGAAGCGTGCAAAAATTTATTTTTGGTCTATATACCAATAGGATTAATAGATATATATTAATATATAAATATTTAATTAATCAATATTTATCTATTAATTTAGATAAAAAAAAAATTTCAAATCCAGTTAAGGATATCATGTTACTAAACCTTTAATTATTTTTATTTCTATAAAATTTATAGTGGAAATTAAATCAATTATGAAATCATTAAACTTTATAGATAGATAAATTTATTTATAATTTTATATAAATGATTTATTAATTATTAAATAAATATTAATTTATTCATACTTTAATATAAATATAAATATATGAATAATAATATATATAAATTATATATATATATATATATGCAATAATTAATTATCCAAATAATTTTTAATAAATATTAAATATTTATTACTAATTTAAATTATTAAAATTAAAAATAAAATATTAATTAGTATATACTATTTTTATAAAAAATAGTATAAATATATATATAAAAAAAAAAAAAAAAAATTGTATGGAAATCCTACTTTTAATGAATTGCCTGATAAAAAGGATTACCTTGATAGGGTAAATCATGTAATAATATTACATTCATTATATATTATAATTTTTATATTTAATAGAATTAAACTATTTCTAAAAGTATCAAAAACTTTTGTGCATCATACACCAAAATATATAATATAATATACAATAAAAAGATAAGCTAATTAAGCTACTGGGCTCATACCCCATTTATAAAGGTTTTAATCCTTTTCTTTTTAATTTTTAATAATTCATCAAAAATTATATTTTTCAGAATTTTAATAATAGGAACTTTAATTTCTATTTCAGCTAATTCATGGCTAGGAGCTTGAATAGGTTTAGAAATTAATTTATTAGCTTTTATCCCCCTAATAAGAGATAGTAAATTAATATCTACAGAAGCCTCATTAAAGTATTTCTTAACCCAAGCATTAGCATCCTCAGTATTTTTATTTGCAGTTATTTTATTCCTATTAAACTCAAGTAAAAGAAATTCAAATTATTTTATAGAAATAATAATTTTTTCTTCTTTACTATTAAAAAGAGGTTCAGCTCCTTTCCATTTTTGATTCCCTAATGTCATAGAAGGATTATCTTGACTAAATGCTTTAATTTTAATAACTTGACAAAAAATTGCACCTTTAATATTAATTTCTTATATTATTTTTAAACCTTTAATTATTATTAGAATCATTTTATCAAGTTTAATTGGAGCGTTAGGAGGATTAAATCAGACTTCATTACGAAAATTAATAGCTTATTCTTCTATTAACCATTTAGGATGAATACTAGCAGCAATATATAACAGAAATTTATTATGAATAACATATTTTTTATTTTATTCATTTTTATCTTTTTGTATAATCTTTATATTTAATATATTTAAAACTTCTCATATTAACCAATTATTTTCTTTATTTTTCCATTCAAAAATAATAAAATTTTTCTTGTTCTTTAATTTATTATCATTAGGAGGACTCCCACCATTTCTTGGATTTTTCCCTAAATGAATTGTTATTCAATCCTTAACTATAAATAATCAATATTTTTTATTAACATTTATAGTATTAATAACTCTTATTACTTTATACTTCTATATACGATTATGCTACAGAGCTTTTATATTAAATTATTATGAAAATAATTGATTAACTTCATCTATTTATAATACATTATATATAAAGGTATTCATAATTTGTTCATTTTTCTCTTCATTTGGATTATTCTTAATCTCTTCTTTATACTTTTTATTTTAAGGCTTTAAGTTAAATAAACTAATAGCCTTCAAAGCTATAAATATAAGAATGATCTTTTAAGCCTTAGTAAATTATTTACTCCTTTAGAATTGCAGTCTAACGTCATTATTGACTATAAAGCCTTGATTAAAGAGAATAATTCCCATAAATAGATTTACAGTCTATTGCCTAAACTTCAGCCATTTAATCGCGACAGTGATTATTTTCTACTAATCATAAAGATATTGGTACTCTATATTTCATTTTTGGAGCTTGATCAGGAATAATTGGTACTTCTTTAAGAATCTTAATTCGAGCAGAATTAGGACATCCGGGAGCATTAATTGGAGATGATCAAATTTATAACGTAATTGTTACAGCTCATGCTTTTATTATAATTTTTTTTATAGTAATGCCAATTATAATTGGAGGATTTGGAAATTGATTAGTTCCTCTAATACTAGGAGCTCCTGATATAGCTTTCCCACGAATAAATAATATAAGTTTTTGACTTTTACCTCCTGCATTAACTTTACTATTAGTAAGTAGTATAGTAGAAAATGGAGCTGGAACAGGATGAACTGTTTACCCTCCCCTATCTTCTAATATTGCTCACGGAGGAGCTTCTGTTGATTTAGCAATTTTTTCCTTACACCTAGCCGGAATCTCTTCAATTTTAGGAGCAGTAAATTTTATTACAACTGTAATTAATATACGATCAACAGGAATTACATTCGATCGAATACCTTTATTTGTTTGATCTGTAGTAATTACTGCTCTTTTACTTTTATTATCTTTACCAGTTTTAGCCGGAGCAATCACTATACTTTTAACAGACCGAAATTTAAATACTTCATTTTTTGACCCAGCAGGAGGAGGTGATCCAATCTTGTACCAACATTTATTTTGATTTTTTGGACATCCTGAAGTATACATTTTAATTTTACCTGGATTCGGAATAATTTCACATATTATTAGCCAAGAATCCGGAAAAAAGGAAACTTTTGGATCTCTAGGAATAATTTATGCAATATTAGCTATTGGATTATTAGGATTTATCGTCTGAGCTCACCACATATTTACAGTTGGAATAGACGTTGACACTCGAGCTTACTTCACTTCTGCTACAATAATTATTGCTGTTCCAACTGGAATTAAAATTTTCAGTTGATTAGCCACTCTTTACGGAACACAATTAAACTATTCCCCAGCTACACTATGAGCTTTAGGATTTGTATTTTTATTTACAGTAGGAGGATTAACTGGTGTTGTTTTAGCCAATTCATCCGTTGATATTATTCTACATGATACTTATTATGTAGTTGCTCATTTCCATTATGTTTTATCTATAGGAGCTGTATTTGCTATTATAGCAGGATTTGTTCACTGATATCCTTTATTTACAGGATTAACATTAAATGGAAAAATACTAAAAAGTCAATTTACTATTATATTTATTGGAGTAAATTTAACTTTCTTTCCTCAACATTTCTTAGGATTAGCTGGTATACCTCGTCGATACTCAGATTACCCAGACGCTTATACTACTTGAAATGTAATTTCTACAATTGGTTCAACAATTTCATTACTTGGAATTTTATTTTTCTTCTTTATTATTTGAGAAAGTTTAGTTACTCAACGACAAGTATTATTCCCAGTTCAATTAAATTCATCAATTGAATGACTACAAAATACCCCACCAGCTGAACACAGCTATAGTGAATTACCTATATTAACTAATTTCTAATATGGCAGATTAGTGCAATGGATTTAAGCTCCATATATAAAGTATTTTACTTTTATTAGAAACTAATGTCAACATGAGCAAGTTTAGGTTTACAAGATAGTTCTTCCCCACTAATAGAACAATTAATTTTCTTCCACGATCATGCACTTTTAATTTTAGTTATAATTACTATCCTAGTAGGTTATTTAATATTTATATTATTCTTTAATAAATATGTAAATCGTTATTTATTACATGGACAAACTATTGAAATTATTTGAACAATTTTACCAGCAATTATTTTATTATTTATTGCTTTCCCTTCTTTACGACTTTTATACTTATTAGATGAAATTAATGAACCTTCAATTACTTTAAAGGCTATTGGACATCAATGATATTGAAGCTATGAATATTCAGATTTTGCTAATATTGAATTTGATTCTTATATAATCCCTACAAATGAACTATCATTAGATAGTTTCCGTTTACTAGACGTTGATAATCGAGTAATTTTACCTATAAATTCACAAATTCGAATTTTAGTAACAGCAGCTGATGTAATTCATTCATGAACTATTCCAGCTTTAGGAGTTAAGGTAGATGGTACTCCAGGTCGATTAAATCAAACTAATTTCCTAATCAATCGACCTGGACTATTTTACGGACAATGTTCAGAAATTTGTGGAGCTAACCACAGTTTTATACCAATTGTAATTGAAAGTATTCCAGTAAATTATTTTATCAAATGAATTTCTAATAATGTAAACTCTTCATTAGATGACTGAAAGCAAGTACTGGTCTCTTAAACCATTTTATAGTAAATTAGCACTTACTTCTAATGAAAAAATTAGTTAAAAATATAACATTAGTTTGTCAAACTAAAATTATCAATAATTGATATTTTTTAATTCCTCAAATAGCACCAATTGGCTGATTAAGTTTATTTATTATCTTTTCAATTGCTTTTGTAATTTTTAATATAATAAATTATTATTCATATACCCCTTCCATACCTAAATCAGAATTGATTAACAAAACTCAATCAACAAATTCATTAAATTGAAAATGATAACAAATTTATTTTCAGTATTCGACCCTTCTTCAAGTATCTTCAATTTATCATTAAATTGATTAAGTACATTTTTAGGAATTTTAATAATTCCTTCTATATATTGACTTATACCTTCTCGATATCATATTTTTTGAAATAATATTTTATTAACACTTCATAAAGAATTTAAAACATTATTAGGACCTATAGGAGCAAATGGATCAACATTAATTTTCGTATCTTTATTTTCTATAATTCTTTTTAATAATTTTATAGGACTATTCCCTTATATTTTTACTAGTACTAGTCATTTAACTTTAACATTAACTTTAGCTTTACCACTATGATTATGTTTCATATTATTTGGATGAATTAATAATACTCAACATATATTTGCACATTTAGTACCTCAAGGAACACCAGCTGTATTAATACCCTTTATAGTATGTATTGAAACTATTAGAAATGTAATTCGGCCAGGAACTTTAGCAGTTCGATTGACAGCAAATATAATTGCTGGACATTTATTATTAACTTTATTAGGAAATACAGGACCTTCAATATCAACAATCTTATTAAGTCTATTAATTATTACACAAATTGCCCTACTAGTATTAGAATCTGCAGTTGCTATAATTCAATCTTATGTATTTGCTGTTCTTAGAACTCTATATTCTAGTGAAGTAAATTAATGTCAACACACTCAAACCACCCATTTCACTTAGTAGATTATAGTCCATGACCTCTTACAGCTTCAATTGGAGCAATAACAACAGTTGCTGGAATAGTAAAATGATTCCATCAATATGATACTTCACTGTTCTTTTTAGGAAATATTATTACCATTTTAACTGTTTATCAATGATGACGAGATGTATCACGAGAAGGAACTTTTCAAGGACTTCACACTGATGCAGTAACAACAGGACTTCGATGAGGAATAATTTTATTTATTTTATCAGAAGTTTTATTCTTTGTATCCTTTTTTTGAGCTTTTTTTCATAGCAGACTTTCACCATCTATTGAATTAGGAGCAATATGACCACCTATAGGAATTACTCCATTTAATCCATTTCAAATTCCTCTATTAAATACAATAATTTTATTAACTTCAGGAATTACTGTAACTTGAGCACATCACAGTTTAATAGAAGGAAATCACTCACAAACTACTCAAGGATTATTTTTCACAGTTCTTTTAGGAATCTACTTCACTATTTTGCAAGCTTATGAATACATTGAAGCTCCATTCACTATTGCAGATTCCGTTTATGGTTCTACATTCTTTATAGCAACAGGATTCCATGGAATTCATGTTCTAATTGGAACAACTTTCTTATTAATTTGTTTAATCCGACATTTAAATAATCATTTTTCTAAAAATCACCATTTTGGATTTGAAGCTGCTGCATGATATTGACATTTTGTTGATATTGTATGATTATTTCTTTATGTTTCAATTTATTGATGAGGAGGATAATTAACTATCTATATAGTATAAAAAGTATATTTGACTTCCAATCATAAGGCCTATTATTAATAGTATAGATAATTTTATCAATTTTAACAATTAGTTCAATCATTATATTAATTTCAATTGTAGTAATATTACTAGCCTCAATTCTTTCAAAAAAAACTTTAGTGGACCGAGAAAAAGCTTCTCCATTTGAATGCGGGTTTGACCCAAAATCATCATCCCGACTCCCATTTTCTATTCGATTTTTTTTAATTACTATTATTTTTCTAATTTTTGATGTAGAAATTGCCTTAATTCTTCCTATTATCCTAATTATTAAATTTTCTAATCTAATAATATGAACTATTACTTCTATTATTTTTATTTTAATTCTATTACTAGGACTTTATCATGAATGAAATCAAGGAATACTAAACTGATCAAACTAATAGGGTTGTAGTTAAATATAACATTTGATTTGCATTCAAAAAGTATTGAATTTTTCAATCTACCTTGAATATGAAGCGATTTATTGCAATTAGTTTCGACCTAATCTTAGGTAATTATTACCCTTATTCTTAAAATAATTAATTTTTAATTGAAGCCAAAAAGAGGCTTATCACTGTTAATGATAGAATTGAGATAAATACTCCAATTAAAGAAGTATGATGTTCAAGTAAAAGCTGCTAACTTTTTTCTTTTAATGGTTAAATTCCATTTATACTTCTAATTTATATAGTTTAAAAAAAACATTACATTTTCATTGTAAAATTAAAATTTTTTATTTTTATAAATTACTAAAATTAATTCATTATATTCAAAGATTAAACTAATCACCCTAACATCTTCAGTGTTATACTCTAATATAAGCTATTTGAATAAAAACAAATTATATATATGTATAAAATTATAATTCAAAAAATAAAACTCAATAAATAAATTTTTAAATTATTATTTTGTAATATCTGATTTAATTGAGAATTCTTAATTAAATTTAAGTAAAGTTGTTGACCTCCAAAATATTCTGATCATCCCTGATCAAAACTCTTTACTACTATATTACCAACAATTAAAGAATAATTAATAATACCATAAGTAGAAATATAAGGTATAAATCATATTGAACCTAAAAAATAAGATGAATTATAATTATTTAAAGCCTTATTATAAAAAAACAAAGAAACATTAGAAATTAAATAACCTATTACCCCTCCTACAATACAAACAAATATTGTTAATAATTTTAAATAATAAGGTAAAACTACTACTATAGGGGTAGGGAAAATTAATCAACTTAATATACTTCCCCCAAAAATTCTTAAAATCAATAATCCTATTATACTTTTTAATATTACCCAACCTTCATCATTTAATATATTTAATGATGAAAAATTAGAATCACCAGTTATTGTATAATAAACTAACCGAAAAGAATAACAAACAGTTAATCCCGTAGAAAAAAAATAAAGAAAAAAAGAAAAAAAATTTATATAAGATAAAGAAACTATTTCTAAAATTAAATCCTTAGAATAAAATCCAGCTAAAAAAGGTATTCCACATAATGCTAAATTAGCTACATTAAAACAAGAAGAAGTTAATGGTATTATTAAACTCAATCTTCCTATTAAACGAATATCCTGACAATTATTTATATTATGGATAATAGCTCCGGCACACATAAATAATAATGCCTTAAACAAAGCATGTGTTAATAAATGAAAAAAAGCTAATTTATAAAACCCTATAGATAAAATTCTTATTATTAAACCCAATTGTCTTAAAGTAGATAAAGCAATAATCTTCTTTAAATCAAATTCATAATTAGCCCCTAACCCAGCTATAAATATTGTTAAACCAGACAATAATAATAATAAATTTCCTATTCATGAACTTCTTAATACAATATTAAATCGAATTAATAAATAAACCCCAGCAGTTACTAAAGTAGAAGAATGAACTAAAGCTGAAACAGGAGTAGGAGCTGCTATAGCAGCTGGCAATCAAGAAGAAAATGGAATCTGAGCTCTCTTAGTTATTGCAGCTAATATTACTAATATACCAATAATTATTATTTCAAAATCATTTTTTATCACTTCTAAATAAAAAATATAATTTCAACTCCCATAATTTAATATTCAAGCAATAGCTAATAATAAAGCCACATCACCAATTCGATTTGACAACGCAGTCAATATACCAGCATTATAAGATTTTACATTTTGAAAATAAATAACTAAACAATAAGAAACGAGACCTAATCCATCTCATCCTAACAAAATTCTAATTAAATTAGGACTAATAATTAATAACATTATAGAAGTAACAAATATTAATACCAATATAATGAAACGATTAATTTTATAATCACTTTCTATATATTCCTTTCTATAAAAAATAACCAAAGAAGAAATTATTAAAACAAAAGATATAAAAATTAATCTTATTCAATCTAATAATAAAGTTATAACAATATTTATTGAATTCATTGAAACAACTTCCCATTCAATAAAAATTCTATAATCATTTATAATAAAAATTATACCTATTAAAAAAGAAACTAATCTAAAAAAAATAAACTTATAAATCTAATTGTACAAATTGATAAATATTTCACGATTTAAAAAGAAAAATTTCTTATCATTGACACCACAAATCAATATTTTAATTAAACTATTTAAATATAATCACAATATACACATATCCCCCTTTAAAATTAATAAATTTAAAGGAAACCAATGTAAAAATAAAAGTAAAAACTCTCGAACTGACCCCCCTCTAAATGAATAAGTTCCTGAAAAAATTTTCCCATGTTGACTATATGCATATAAATATAAAGTATAAGCAGCTCTAAAAAAAGATAACAAAGACAACATAAATATAGAAATTCAAGATCATCTAACAATTCTATTAATTAAAGAAATTTCTCCTAATAAATTTAATGTAGGAGGAGCAGCCATATTTGCTGATCTTAATAAAAACCATCATAATGCTATTGAAGGTATAAAATTTAATATTCCCCTATTAATTAATAATCTACGACTCCCCATCCGTTCATAAGAAATATTTGCTAAACAAAATAATCCGGAAGAACACAATCCATGAGCAATTATTAATGTATATGAACCACAAATTCCTATATAAGTCAAAGTTATTAATCCAGCCAAAACAATTCCTATATGAGCTACAGAAGAATAAGCGATTAAAGCCTTTAAATCAGTTTGTCGTAAACAAATTAAACTCACTAATACTCCCCCTACTAATCTAATTCTAACCCAAATAAAATTAAATTTTAAACCTATTAATTGTAAAAATGGAAAAACCCGTAATAATCCATAACCTCCCAACTTCAACATAATTCCCGCTAAAATTATAGATCCAGAAACAGGAGCCTCTACATGAGCCTTAGGCAATCATAAATGAACCAAAAATATTGGTATTTTTACTAAAAAAGCTATAACTAAAGAAAAATATAATAATTCATAATTAAATATAAAATTATTTAATAAATAAAAATTTAAAGTACCAGTTAACTTATATAAATAAAAAATACCAATTAACATTGGTAAAGAAACCAATAATGTATAAAACAATAAATATACCCCAGCTTGCAATCGTTCAGGTTGATATCCCCACCCTAAAATCAAAAATAAAGTAGGAATTAAACTTCTTTCAAAAAATAAATAAAACATAAATAATCTCATTCTTCTAAAAGTAAGAACTAACAAAATTAATAACAAAATAATATTTAATAGAAATAAATTTATATAATTATTGTACTTATAAACAGACTCTCTTGCTATTAATATTAAAGAAATAATTCACAAACTTAACAAAATTAATCCATATGAAATTATATCACATCCAAATAAATAAGAAATTCTTATAAAATAATTTCTATACATATTTATTAAAACAAAAATAAAACTTAATAAAAATAAAAAACTTTGAACCATTCAATAAGTATTATATATTAAACATAATGGAAACAAAAATAAAATTCTAATAATAATTTTTAACATTGTAAAATATTAAATCTTTGAAAATAATCATTACCATGAGTACGAATTATAGAAACTAAAATAGAAAGCCCAAGAGCACCTTCACAAACTCTAAATGTTAAAAATATTATACTAAAAAAATTTTCATAATTTAACATATTTAAATAAATAAATAATAAAAGAAATAAACTTAATACAATATATTCTAATCTTAATAACATTGATAATAAATGTTTACGATTAGAAACAAAAGTAAATACTCCTATAATAAATAAAATACTTGGTAAGCTTCAATTTAAAATTGCTATCATTAGTTTTAATAGTTTAACAAAAACATTGGTCTTGTAAATCAAAAATAAGATTATTTCTTTTAAAACTTCAAGAGAAAAGAAAATTCTTTATCATTAATCCCCAAAATTAATATTTTAATTAAACTACCTCTTGATATTATACAATGAATTTTAATATCACTACTATTTATTTTTAATTTTATTTTTATAAATATAAAACACCCATTAGCAATAGGATTAACATTATTAATTCAAACAACATTAGTATGTCTAACATCAGGATTAATAACTAAAAGATTTTGATTTTCTTATATTTTATTCTTAGTATTCTTAGGAGGAATATTAGTTTTATTTATTTATGTAACCTCACTAGCTTCTAATGAAATATTTACATTTTCAATTAAACTCTTATTTATTTCTCTATCAATTTTATTTTTAATACTAATTACTTTATTTTTTATAGACAAAAATACTTTACTTCAATATCAAAATCTAGAAATTAAATCAATCTGTGATTTAAATTCTTACTTAACAGAAAATTCTCTATCCTTAAATAAACTTTATAATTATCCAACTAATTTATTAACTATCTTATTAATAAATTATTTATTAATTACATTAATTGCAGTAGTAAAAATTACTAAATTATTCAAGGGACCTCTTCGACCTATATTTAACTAATGAACAAACCTTTACGAATTAAACACCCAATTTTAAGAATTACTAACAGAGCTTTAGTAGATTTACCAGCCCCTAGAAATATTTCCGCTTGATGAAATTTTGGATCACTATTATTTTTATGTTTAATAATTCAAATTTTAACAGGATTATTCTTAGCTATACACTATACAGCTGATATTAGTTTAGCCTTCAATAGAGTTAATCACATTTGTCGAGATGTAAATTATGGGTGATTATTACGAACTATACATGCCAATGGTGCATCATTTTTTTTTATTTGTATTTATCTTCATGTAGGACGAGGAATTTATTATGGATCATACTTATTTACCCCTACATGATTAGTGGGAGTAATTATTTTATTCTTAGTAATAGGAACAGCTTTTATAGGATACGTTTTACCTTGAGGACAAATATCTTTTTGAGGAGCTACAGTAATTACTAATTTATTATCAGCTATTCCATATCTAGGAATTGATTTAGTACAATGAGTATGAGGAGGATTTGCTGTTGATAATGCAACCCTTACCCGATTCTTTACCTTTCATTTTATTCTGCCATTTATCGTATTAGCTGCAACCTTAATCCATATTCTATTTTTACACGAAACAGGATCAAATAACCCTATTGGAGTAAATTCTAATATTGATAAAATCCCATTCCACCCATACTTCACTTTTAAGGATATTGTAGGATTCATTATAATAACAATAATTTTAATTTTATTAGTACTAATTAATCCCTATCTATTAGGAGATCCAGATAATTTTATCCCAGCTAACCCTCTTGTAACACCTGTTCACATTCAACCTGAATGATATTTCTTATTTGCATATGCTATTTTACGATCTATCCCTAATAAATTAGGGGGAGTAATTGCATTAGTTCTGTCTATTGCAATTTTAGCAATTCTTCCATTTTATCACCTAAGTAAATTCCGAGGAATTCAATTCTACCCAATTAATCAAATTTTATTTTGAATTATAGTAGTAACAGTAATTTTATTAACATGAATTGGGGCTCGACCAGTCGAAGAACCTTACGTCTTAGTTGGACAAATTTTAACAGTTATTTATTTTTCTTATTTCATATTTAATCCATTAATTATTAAATGATGAGATAATTTATTAAATTAGTTAATGAGCTTGAATAAGCATATGTTTTGAAAACATAAGATAGAAATCAAATTTTCTATTAACTTTACTAAAATAAATTCATTAAATTAAATATATTAGAAAAATTTTAAATCCTACAAAAAATAACAAAAAATTTAAAGAAAAAGGTAAAAAACTTTTTCATGCTAAATATATTAATTTATCATATCGAAACCGAGGTAAAGTACCCCGTACTCAAATAAATATAAAAGAAACAAAAGTCAATTTAATATAAAATAAAAAAGAAAAAATATCTCTCCCTAAAAATATTACACAAAATAATATACTTATAAATAAAATTCTAGCATATTCTGCTAAAAAAATTAATGCAAACCCTCCTCTTCTGTATTCTACATTAAATCCTGATACTAATTCTGATTCACCTTCAGCAAAATCAAAAGGAGTTCGATTAGTTTCTGCTAAAGAAATTCTAAATCAAACTAAAGCTATAGGAAATATAATAAATAAAAACCAAATAAATATCTGATACTTATAAAATATCAATATATTATACCCACCAATTAAAAAAATAAATCTTAATAATACTAAAGCTAAACTTACTTCATAAGAAATTGTTTGTGCAACAGCTCGTAAACCCCCTAATAATGCATAATTAGAATTAGAAGACCAACCCGCAATTATTACTGTATAAACCCCTAATCTAGTGCAGCACAAAAAAAATAATAATCCTAAATTAAAAGAAAATAATTTGACAAATATAGGTATACACATCCACACTAATAAAGATAAAAACAAAGAAAAAATAGGCGAAAAATAATAAGAAATATAATTAGATAATAAAGGATAAGTTTGTTCCTTAGTAAATAATTTAATTGCATCACAAAAAGGCTGAGGAATTCCTGCAATTCCTACCTTATTAGGCCCCTTCCGAATCTGAATATAACCTAAAACCTTACGTTCTAAAAGAGTCAAAAAAGCAACTCTTACTAATACAAAAATAATTAATAATAATCTACTAATAATAAATAATAAATTTTCTATAAAAAACAAGTACTATTTGTGACAAAAATCACATAAATAAATTCTAAATTTATTGCACTAATCTGCCAAAATAGTATTTATATTAATTATATTCAATATAAAAATAATAATTTATCAAATATTAGGTCCTTTCGTACTGAAATATTTTAATTTTTTAAAGATAGAAACCAACCTGGCTTACGCCGGTTTGAACTCAGATCATGTAAGAATTTAAAAGTCGAACAGACTTAAAATTTAAGCGGCTACACCTAAAATTATATCTTAATCCAACATCGAGGTCGCAATCTTTCTTATCGATATGAACTCTCCAAAAAAATTACGCTGTTATCCCTAAAGTAACTTATTTTTTTAATCGCTAATAACGGATCAATTATTCATAAATTAATGATATAAAAAATTAAAAGTTTATTAAATTTTAATATCACCCCAATAAAATATTATCAAATATTATAACAAAAAAAATCTATAAAATTATAATAATTTAAATATAAAGATTTATAGGGTCTTCTCGTCTTTTAAATACATTTTAGCTTTTTGACTAAAAAATAAAATTCTATCACAAATTTTTATGAAACAGTTAATATCTCGTCCAACCATTCATACCAGCCTTCAATTAAAAGACTAATGATTATGCTACCTTTGCACAGTTAGTATACTGCGGCCATTTAAAAATTTCAGTGGGCAGGCTAGACTTTAAAAAAATTTCAAAAAGACATGTTTTTGTTAAACAGGCGAACATTATTTTGCCGAGTTCTTTATAAAAACTTTTCATCAAAACTTATCTATACAATATAATATACTAATTTTACCATTATTTATTTATTTTTATAATTAAAATAAATACTTTAATAAAAACTTAAAATTTAATAAATAATAATTATTATAAAATAAATTATAACACTTTTATTAATAATAGCTATTTCTAAGCTTATATTTATAAATTTATTTATTTATTTTTAAAAATTTATTTTACAGCTTATCCCATAAAATATTAAAATTAAATAATTATTTAATTAATATATTCAATTAAATAATATAAAATTTCTAAATTAAATTTATTTCTTAAAGAACTAGATACCTTTAAAAACGAATAACATTTCATTTCTAATATATTATTAAAAATAATTTTGCTACATTAACTTTTATAATATATTAACTCTTTTAAAATCGAGAAAATTATAATAAATAATTTTTATTTAATAAACCCTGATACACAAGGTACAATAAATTAAATTTTCTTTTATAATAAAAATTTTTCAAATTATTTCAATTTTCTTTCACAATACTACTACACTATAATTAACATTATTTTTTCTTAATTAAATACTAAAACAATTCATTTTATAATTATTTTTAATAATTTAATTTTAAAATAAAAAAATTAATAAATAAAATCTAATCAATTTATATTGATTTGCACAAAAATCTTTTCAATGTAAATGAAATGCTTTACTAAATAAGCTTTAAATTGCATTCTAGGTACACTTTCCAGTACATCTACTATGTTACGACTTATCTTACCTTAATAGTAAGAGTGACGGGCGATGTGTGCATATTTTAGAGCTAAAATCAAATTATTAATCTTTATAATTTTACTATCAAATCCACCTTCAATAAACATTTCAAATTTATATTCATTTAAATATTTTTATTGTAACCCATTTCTACTTAAATATTAGCTACACCTTGATCTGATATATTTTCTTTTTAAAAATTATGAAAATTAACATTCTTATAAAATATTCTAATAACGACGGTATATAAACTGATTACAAACTTAAGTAAGGTCCATCGTGGATTATCGATTACAGAACAGGTTCCTCTGAATAGACTAAAATACCGCCAAATTTTTTAAGTTTCAAGAACATAACTACTACTACCTTAGTTTTAATAATAGGGTATCTAATTCTAGTTTATTTTTAAAAATTTCAAGCTTCAATTATTTTATATAAAAATTATATAAATTTAAAATTTCACCTAATAAATTTATTTTCATTTTATAAATAAACAACTTAACTTTAACTAAAGAAAATTTATTTGCATTATTCGTATAACCGCGGCTGCTGGCACAATTTTAGCCAATACTCTTTAGCGTTACTATTTCTAAGTCTCCTTAATTAATAATACTAATTACTGCGAATACAATTAACTTATTTATTATTAAAATAAATAAAAAATCACACAATAATTAAATTAAACTAACAATAAATTTACAAGCCAAAATAAAACTTTACAC